>SNQJ01S0001774.1:187364-245843 GCA_010110895.2 Picea sitchensis | reverse complement strand
AAATATTTGAAAGAGATGTTGAATAAATTTCAGATGGAGGATTCCTCTCCTGTTAGTACACCTATGGTGGTTGGTTGCAAGCTCATTAAAGATGATATGTTGCCCGATGTTGATCAAAGGAAATACCGATCAATGATAGGTAGTCTTTTGTACATCACAACTTTCCGTCCTGATATAATGAAAGTTGTTGGAATGGTAGGTTGCTATCAGTCTGCTCCTAAACAAAGTCATCTAGTAGCGGTAACAAGGATATTCAAGTACTTGAAAGGCATAATGAATTACGGTATGTGGTATCCTAGAAATCATAACTTTCAGTTAACTTCTTATTCAGATGTCGATTGGGCAAATTGTGTTGATGAGAGAAAAAGCACCAGTGGAGGAGCATTCTTTCTGGGTGACTCATTAGTAGCATGGCTTAGTAAAAAGAAAGGATCCATTTCATTATCAACTATAGAGGCAGAATACATTATTGTTGCTACTTGCTACACACAAATTTTATGGATGATACAAACTCTTGCAGTTTTGAAGGTAACTTACACTGATCCCATTCCACTTCACTGTGATAACACCAGTGTCATCAGTCTCTCTAAGAATCACGTACTTCATTCAAAATATAAGCACATACCAATAAAATACCATTTTCTCAGAGAACAAGTTACAAACAAAATTGTTGTAGTGAATTATATTCCTTCCACAGAACAGATAGTTGATATATTTACTAAACCGTTAGCAGCGACCCCTTTTGGATATATTCGTCAAAAGTTGGGGGTTATAACTTCTTTGGTCTAATCTGTTCACCTGATCAGGGGGAGTACTTATTGAATATCTATTGTATTTCTAAGTTTTTCATTGTTGACAGGGGGAGTATGTACTGCAACAACTCAGGGGGAGTGTGTTTCTTCTTTGACATTGATGTCAAAGGGGGAGAAAGTGTGGTAAATTTCAAGGATGCTACAGTGGTGGTAATTTCAAGGATGCTACAGTCGTATAGTTGCATGTTTTTCAAGGGGTTGCCATCAATGCCAAAGGGGGATATTTTTGGCGTGTTTTTAGACAGAGGTAGAGTATGCATGTTTTTCATTGATGGCGAAGATTAGCACAATCAGATGGCAAAGATCAGCACGATCAGTAGCGTAGCGATAATGGCAAGATCAGCAGTGTAATATTAGAAGGAAGAAAACAGTCAAAGAACGACACAGGTTTCGTTTCATAGTTTCGTAGATCAGGAAATCCAAAGGAAAGAGATTCGAACTCACGATATGAGAAATCGCGATAAAAATCCTGACCGTTGGAGTCATAGAACACGTGGCAAGTGATTGGAATTTCACTGACTTGCAAATTGGAGGATTCAACAGATCATGGTGTGGGAACTCGTGAAATGCAAGATCATGAAAATATCTAGACTGATGAATCATCGAGATCGTGGACCGTTAATCAGGCATGACGAAGGCTTGTGAAGCTGCGAGATCATGATAAGATCTTGACCGTTGATCCAAGAGGGATAGGTGGCGAGGGATTAACAATTCGCTGACTGGAAAGTCAAAGGAGAGAAGTGCTCATTTGATTGGCGAGTGGCCATATCTCGTGGTCACATTGTCGAGAGACGGAGAGCAGAGCTAGAGAATCCATGCTCTATTTTGGAGTTCGTGACATGGAGAGTCGAGAGGACTCATCACAGAATACCCAAGACGTGAAAGTGAAAAATGCGTTTTTGAATAAGGCTATGGTCACAACCAGTGGTTACATCTGTGGAAGATGGAGGAAGAAGCTAGCAGTGTTAAGCTCCATCTTGGAGTCTCAGCGATCACGACTTGGAGTATCAAGACCCTTCATCACAGGAATCGCAATATGCAACATCACGATGAGATCTAGACCATCAGATCATTGGATATTTCAACTATTGATCAGGCTCGATGACGTTCACAAGTTTGTGAAATATGAAGCGCCTTTTGGTGCAGACTATGGTCACCATGGGTGGTCACATGAGGGGAAGAAACTAGCGGTGCTAAGCTCCATATTGGAGTCTCGGTGATCGCAGCTTGGAGTGTCAAGACCCTTCATCACAGGAATGTCAAGATGCGAAATCACGAAATTCAAATTCTGTTTAGCGCTCGGTCATAGCTAGTGGGCATATGATATAAACATGAAATCCTGCGGATTTAATCCAACAGTACTGGTTAATTGGAAACTTGATTGAAGGGTTACTATTCACCCTCACAGGTAATTGATTAGTTACGATTCAATTAGAAGAACTGAATCATGATTCTTGGATGGTTGGCGTTTCAGTTGCTGATGCATTGTTCTAGGGTTTGAGGGGTAACTGAAGGGGTTGTAGTGTATAAAAGAAACACACAGTGACTGTGTGTGGTTGGTCGTTCTGAATGAAAAATGAGTTGAACTGTAAGAAAGGGAAAATTACAGTATGCATAGTGTGAGACCGACAGTATGCACAGTGTGAGATAAAACTCAGAGATGAGTAATAGATGAGGAACAGATAGAAGAAAGAGTAGAATTGCAGAACAACTTGAAGCAGAGTAGAATTGCAGAACAGACAGAGGAAGAGAAGAATTGCAGAATAGTTAGAAGCAGACCAGATTTATAGAATAGAGAAGAAGTGGTAAGAATCGATTTATCTGTGTTGTTGGTTATTTAATCATTTATTTATAATCAGGGAGGTAGGGTGGTGCTAGGGAGGACTGTGGTCCTCTGATATTCGAGTTGGTGCTTGAATATTGGGAGTTGTAGCTTCCGTCTAGTTGTGCCTAGAAAACAGGGTGGGAGGGTGGTTCTTGGGAAAACAAAGAGTTTTCTNGGAGCTTGTAAAATAGAGGTAGTAGCCTCACTTTGAGTTAGTGCTCAAACATAGATGATGTACATAACTTAAAAGACTTCCTATCATTTTGAAGAAGAAGAGGTTTTCTCCCTTTATGGGTTTCCTCGTGAAAATCTGTCTCTGTGTATATCTTATCTGTGACTGATGCTCATTATTTATGTTGTCCATATGTTGTATAATATTGATGGTCACTTGAAGAAATATTAAGAATGGTTTAATAGACTTAAAATTGTTTAATCACAATAACAACTGATTCACCCCCGCCCCTCTTAGTTGTCTTAGTAAATTCAACAGGGCTCTTTTTACCAAAACTTCCCTCTTATACAAAAATCATTAGTTGGCATTCAACATTTACTTATTACTCATTGTTTTCATTTATAACCATTTAGATGTGAACATTTATCATAAGCATATATCAACAACATAGATCATCAATAAGTCATCACCACAAGGAACACAAATAACACAAGATGTATGTACAATTTTATTTTTATTACGGACTACAATCCTTGGGGTTTTTCAGCAACAACTGAATAAAGTACAACTCTACAAGAGCACCAGCTCTATAATGCAAGACTCAACTTACACCCTCAGCACTAACTGCGATGAGGAAACAATCCTCAACATATATCAATCAGCAACAAGTACACGACCAGTCATTAGTGCAGCCCACATGTGTACGCACCCTGGCTCACTATAGCCCGCATATGTATTTGGCCAATATATACAGCAACCTGCGTATGCCTTCTAAGATATTAGGGTTTATCCTTTTCATCACATACTCATATCCTCTGCAACCTGCAGGGATAATTTCTTATGTCTTCCACTATCCAAACTGAACACCATCCAGTCACAACACATCCAAGCTCTCTAATAGTTTACTCATGCTCCACAACTAATCAATATGAATGCTAACTTAATCATGTATAAGAAAATAGTATACCATACCAATCATATCACAACTGAATCATAAGATTACTGCTCACTTCATAAACCAACATAAATCACATCACAATAGCCATACCAAGAATTCCCTAAGCATTCATAACACAACAACCAATACTATCCATCAAGACAATCATGTAACCATACCAGTGTCTCAGTGACAGATCTGAGCCCATATAATGCAGATCTAGAACCCGCTTCAGTCTTCAACAACCAGTCATCAACTCAAACACAAATCTTCATGATTTTATCCACTGTACGTGCCCTGTCCTCATGCAGCCCGTGTATGTATGCGCCCTGGCCCATTACAGCCCGCATACACCTCAGAATCTAGGGTTTCTGAAGCTTCGAGAATTTTTCCATCAAGATATACAACATTGTTGAAACTTTGATGCATCCATGAGATCCTCCTCACGCTCTCTTTCTCAGAATAGATCTTCAATCATGCTCAATAGATCCACACCAAGGATGCTCTCACAAGAATCTCTCACAAGAAGCTCTCCATCAATACTCCAAAAGATAATCTCACAAGAAGATCTCCATTGATCCACAAAAAGGATGATATCTAAAATACCATTGCTATATTATTTATACTTTCATCCGCTAGGTCACTTAACCCATTTCTAGGTCACTTAAACTATTTTCCTTATTTTAGGGTTAACCACTTTCCATAAATAGAAATTTCTCCAATACTTTATCATTTAAATATTCCTTCTTGATTTTGTCACTTCACTTTATTATTTAAATAATCCTTCTTGACTTTGTCACTTTAGTTTATCATTTAAATCATAATTTCTCTTTTTCAATAACTTTGACTTCTTTGACCTTATGGGGCTTCAAGCCATCATATGGGGGTCCTTCAACTTCGTAGGGCCATAACTCTCAAACCGTGAGGATTTATGTGACATTCCACATACCACCTGAAATGGCATGACGAGAAATATCCATCTAAGATAGTTTCACCAACAAAATCATTGATCTTCATCTTATTATTCCACATACAAGTATGGGTTCTCTCAACCACAAATCAACCACAAAGCATCTTCCCATGAGGGATTTCACCATAAGGGGACCACTTTGGAGTTCATCCATTTGTACTTCTTATCAACCATGACAAGAAAATAATAATTCATCTTTACATCAAACAAACTATGCATCATATGCAAATGACTCCATCTTCATCATGTATCAATGACAACTCATTGATCCATCTTTATCTATGCATCATATCAATGATAAATTATTGATCCATCTTCATCTACGCATCATATAAATTATAACTTATTGATCCATCTTCATAGATTGGTTTCCACTTGACATCTATCATTATCATCAAGGACAATACATATACATTGTTCATCAATCATCAATCAATCAAGCCTATCAATCAATCACTAAATTACTTGATATCAATCCTTTGACTTCAATCAATCAAACCATTGGCATCAATGAAAACATGATCCAACACACCCTACCACCCATGTTTCTAAAACTTTTCTTGAATAATACTTTACAACAATACAGACATATCAAAGCTTACAAATTCTTTTATGTTCTGCAATTCTACTCTACTTCTGTCTATTCATTCTTGGCTCCACTTGTTGTCTCTTTCCATATTCTCTTCCTATGTTCTTATAATGCTATTAGGTTCTCGTACAGTATTCTGTTTTCACAATTTCTTCTCTTTCCAGCTTATATTCTTCATCTCTGCATCTTTTCAACTCTGTTTTTTCTCTCTCTTTTTTTATCACATACAATTCAACTTATTTTTTCAAGAAACAACAACCTTCCTCTGTCACGACAATTTTCTTTATTCATTCCCTCATCATTCGTTACTCTCTGAATATCCAATTCCCATGTCAGGAATCTCAGAACGCTCAAGAGACATGATTCCAATGCCCCAGAACAATGATTCAGTTAGTGCAACTGAATCGCAACTGATCAAGAAACCATGAAGTGAAACAACAACCCTTCGATCAGATTCAGTTTGATCAGCGTCATTGGATTATACACACATATGCTTTTTGACTTTTCAATGTGTAACCTCCGATGTGGAGCCTAGCAGTGTTAGATCCTTCCTCAATCTTC
Organism: Picea sitchensis; assembly: GCA_010110895.2. NCBI lineage: Eukaryota > Viridiplantae > Streptophyta > Pinopsida > Pinales > Pinaceae > Picea > Picea sitchensis. The sequence goes on along the minus strand of SNQJ01S0001774.1, from coordinate 239,977 downwards.
CGTTGATGTGACATTGGGTGATTCTCTGATGTGACCATGTGTTTGGAGGCACGACCAAAGGTGGTTTGAGGGAAATCCTCTTTTCACCCCGCAATTCATTACAGAGCTCCACGTATGACTTTGGTGATATCATGGTTTTGATTGCGGCCCGGTCATGAAAAATTAAGAACTGAGCAAGTTCTAACCCTACAATGCGATGGGACCCTTGATATCATGATCTTGACGGTGCTCCTGAATGGGCGGTTCAGATTTGTTCTTTCACGATATGCGGATCGGATCCAACCTCCCTAAATCAATGATGGTGATTTATTTCGTGATCCAGGCTTCGAGAGTTTCAAATCTCAAACCCTAATTTCCTCTGTACATCTATCTTTCAGAGTTGACAATGAACTGACGTGTTTCCCTTTTCTTGATCAACAGTCGAGATCTGATTCTCTACTCCAGGCTTCGAAAATTTCAATTCTCAACCTTCACTCTCTCCCAAAACACTTTTAGCTGGAGTCCATAGATTCCTTCCATGTGTCCTCGTCAAATCAACGGCTCTAGTTTGCTTCAGGATTTCAAAACTTTCTACCAAGACCACCTCGACATCCCTTGGAACCCTTCTTGATCAACTATTGATATTCACTTTAGGGTTTCGATGCTTTCACTCTCTTCTTTCCTCCGAAGTATTTCATACCCGTAGTTCATGATCTGTTGACGTGTGTCCTCCTACAGATCGATGGTCCTTAGCTCCTTCGTCTCTTCGGGCTTCGAGGATTTCAAATATCAACTTCGCTTCCTTCACTATCACCCAGAGTGTTTTTCCATGAACTACACAAATGCCTGCCACACATCCTTCTGGTAATCCATGGCCTGGATCTTCTTTGGCCCTCGGGTATTCGGTGTTCGGGATGTCGGGACTTTAGGCTAATCATTGCTCCATTTTCCTTTGGAGTGATCACCTACTAAGTATGTCATAAGAGGTGGAGACCGCTTATTATCGGTTAATACTTCTACTTACATTATCCTTCCACTGTAGTAGATCGACGGTCGAGAATGCTCCTGAAGTGATCTTCATATCCGACGTTTCGTGTCCACTTTGGGACTTCGGCATTCGAGACTTCGGGAATTTGGGAAAGTGTTGGTGGTAAAACTCCCAAAGTGAAACTCCCAAACTGACGTAACTTACTTACATCATATGGGAAAGTGTTGGTGGTAAAACTCCCAAAGTGAAACTCCCAGACTGACGTAACTTACTTACATCACTTGATGATGTGTCATGAACGGAGTAGATGCCACATGTCACTCAGATTCATGATTTGCACGTACCTGAAATGTCGATTCAACTTGTCATTATCTGATTGCACCATGTGTCCTTGCTGACGTGGTCTTCTGACATGGTCTGCCAACTTGGTCTTCCACATGTCCTTGTAGACATGGTCTGTTGACATGGTTCTCCCCTATCTAACAGTCATTGCATTTCCTCTAGATTTGATGGTCCTTATGCATTTCATATTTCGGGCTTCGGGTAATTCGACTTTCAAGTTGCCAATTCTCCCGAAGTGAGATTCCCCAAATAGTAAAATCCTCGTAACCTTTGACGTGAACCAAATGTTGTTCTTCGATCATGTTCTTAGATCGATGGATCGATCTATCTTCGATTTTTCTCTTGTATCTTATCATGTCCTTCCACTTAGAATGATCCAATGGTTGTTGGTAATTCGGTTGATGGTTCTTTGGATCGGTGATCCAATGGCCACTGTCGCAATTCCTCTTGAGCTTTCTCGCCTTTTGTTCTTGCCATAAATGACAAGAACACTCTTCTTGTAAACATGCCAACAATAACCCCCTTTGGCACTGATGGAAACCATGAAAGGATGCACTATTCTTCTTAGACCTCCAACTGTAGCATCAAGAACACACCTTTTTGCCCCCTTTGACATCAATGTCAAAGAAAACATGCTCTCCCTAAGATATTGCAGTACTTTTTCGGAGGTATCAGATATTCAACCAACACACACTCCCCCTAACAGGATGGACTCTCTTAGGTGAGAGAAGGGATGACACCCAACTTCTGACAGAGATATTCAAATGGTGTCGTGGCTAGGGGTTTAGTAAAGATGTCTGCAATTTGTTCTATGGAAGGAATATAATTCAAGTGAACACCTCTGTTTGTAACCTACTACTTTATTGGTATATGCTTCATTTTTGAATGGAGAACAAGGTTCTTCGAGACACTAATGGCACTAGTGTTATCACAATGAAGTGGAATGGGATCAGTATAAGTTACCTTCAAATCTGCAAGATTTTGTATCATCCATAAGATCTGAGTGCAGCAGGTAGCAACAGCAATGTACTCTTCCTCTGTAGTTGATAATGAAATAGATCCTTACTTATTACTAAGCCATGCTACTAAAAAATCACCTAGGAATAATGTTCCTCCACTGGTGTTGTTTATCTCATCTAGGATACCGAATACCATAAGTCATTGTATCTTTCAAATATTTGAATATCCTTTTGACAACTACTAAATGAATTTGTTTAGGAGAATACTAATAACGACCTACCATTCCAACAACTTGCATTATATCAGGACGGGATGCTGTGATGTACAGAAGAGTTCCTAACATTGATCGATATGTTCTTTGATCAACATCAGGTGAAATATCATCTTTACTAAGCTTGCAACCAACCACCATAGGTGTTCTCACAAGTGTAGAATATTCCATCTGAAACCTCTTTAACATCTCTTTCAAATACTTTTCTTGAGAGATAAATATCCCTACAAAAATCTAATTGATTCATAAACCAAGAAAATATGGCAATTCTCCTATCATAGACATCTCAAACTCAGTTTGCATTCAATTAGAAAACCATTGAACTGAAGGGTCATTAGTGCATCCAAAAATAATGTCATATACATAAACCAAAACAACTAATAAATCATCAACTTCAAACTTAATGTATAGATTACTATCAAGAGTACCTTTCTTGAACCCTTTGTCCTTTAGAAATTTGTCCAGTCTATAATACTAGTCTTGTGGTGCCTGTTTCGGTCCATATAATGCCTTTTTCAACTTACATACATAGTCATGATTATTTGTCAGTGAAAATCGTTCAGGTTTCTCCACATATACATCTTGTTCTAGATCTCCATTAAGAAATGTTGACTTAACATCCATCTAATATACTTTAAAGTTATTATGACATGCATAGGAAAGAAATATTTTGATGGCTTCCAATCTTGCCACTGGTGCAAGGGTTTCATCAAAATCCTGTCCTTCAACTTGTGCATACCCCTTATAGACCAATCTGGAATTATTCCTAACAGTTTGTCCTTGTTCATTCATTTTATTGGTAAACACCCATTTGGAGCCAATTACATTCTTATCTGCAGGTCTAGGAACAAGCTCTCAAGTATTGTTATTCTCAATCTGATCAAGTTCCGCATTCATTGATTTTAACCAATTTACATATTTACTGGCTTCATTAAATTTCTTGGGTTCCACCATGGATATGAAGGCTATATGCGATTTCTCGATGTCTTTGATTATCCTTCTCCTGGTTTGTACACCTTTGTCTTTCTCACCAATTATTTGACTTGCAGGATGATTCTTTTGAGTAATTCTGGAGGAAGGATTTGATGTTGTTTGTTGATTTGAGTCTACCTGAGTATTTGTATCTTCATCTGACTCAAAGTCTTCTTTTTCTAATTCTTGGACCTGTTCATCATCAGCTTTAGCTGTGTCCTTTGTAGCAGACTCAATATTGCTCACTTCTCTCACTGGGACTCCTTCATCAACCTCTAAATCAATGCAATCAACTAATTTATACAATGTTTTATTAAAGAATCTATATCCTTTACTATTGTATCATATCCTACAAAAATGCCTTCATCAACCCTGACATCATATTTGCCAAGGTTTTCATTATTATTCTTTATGTATCACTTACTCCCAAAGACTTTGAAGTGATTGATTAAAGAAGGTCTTCCATACCACAGTTCATAAGGTGTCTTGTCACTGTGTGGTCTAAGGTTGGTTTTCTTAAGAATATGGACTATTGTGTGTATTGCTTCTACCCAATAGGTTTCACCAATGTTCTTCTCATTCAACATTAACCTGACCATTTGTTGAATTGTTCTGTTTTTCCTCTCAACTACTCCATTTTGTTGTGGAGTTCTTGGGATTGTGTATTCTCTCTTGATCCCATGTTTATCATAAAATTCATTGAAATCACTTGACATAAATTCTCCTCCTTTGTCTGATCTCACTGCCTTTAATCTGTTTCTTGTTTTATTCTCAGTTAAAGACTTAAATATTTTAAATTTCTCAAATGCTTCAACTTTTTCTTTGAGAAAATCAACCCAAGTGAGTCTGGAGTAATCATCAATGATCAGCATGAAGTAGTTTTCCTTCCCTATGCCTCCCTGTCTTGATGGTCCACATAAATCCATATGAACTAATTGGAGTGGTTTCTCTATTGAAGTAGAGCTCTTGGATTTTAACTGTGTCCTGGTTAGCTTTCCTACTTGGTAGGGTTTACACACAAAATCTTGTGGCTTTGATATTCTTGGAAGATCTTTTACTGCCTCAATATTTTTGAGCTTGATTAAATGGTTAAATTTTAGATGTCGAAGTCTCCTATTCCATAACCATCTTTCATCATGTTTTCTTAGATGACACTCTTCTCTATATTCTTTCATCACATATACATTATTATCTGTCCTTATGCCTTTAGCCACTACTTGTCCTGAGTGTACAAACTTTATCTTACAATCTTTGGAAGTGAACACCACTTCACATCCTCTGTCACACATTTGACTTACACTGAGCAAATTATGTGTCATCCCATCTACAAGAAGAACATCCTGGGATTTTCCTTTACCATTACTCAAACTCACCATACCTTTACGCTTGATTTTACCTAGTTCATCATTTCCAAAGGTCACATTTCCTATTTTGCTTTTACTTATAGACATAAACTTATCCTTGTCTCCAATCATGTGCTTGGAACATCCACTGTCTATATACGAGGGGTATTTTTGTTTTTGAGCTGAAAGTACTAGACCACATTTTTCTCTATCTTTCTTTTTCCATGTGATGGCATTTCTAGCTAAGGTTTTCATCCTTGGATCTGCTTTGTAATTCTTCAAATGGCTATTTGCAGCTTTGCGGCCAAATTTATGACAGTTATAGCATTCGAGCTCATTGTTCAATAGGTTAAACTGATTCGTGCAACTTTGTCTACTCATTGGTTGTTTAGTTCTATGTTGCAAAGATTGTTTATTTCTTGATCTCCTCAGTTGCATGTATCTAAACTTAATTTGACAATTTGCAATCTTATGACCAAAATTAGAGCAGTAAAAATAGTAATCATGGAAGAAATTTTGGTACCTGAAGGATGGCCTTCTTCTCGCCATTTATTGCTCCATCTTTTGATATATTTCTTTTTTTATCAGGGATCAGCTTGTCTTTATTATCTTTTGGTGGTAGAGTACTCACATGGTCTGGTTGTCTGCTGACTTGGAACTTGATCATCTTTACAGGATCTTTTCTTTCTATTTGTTTGTTGCTTGAACCACTTACATAGCCTAAACCAGTCTTCAACAAAGGAGATCTTTATTTGCTCAGAATGTCATTTTGTTCTGCTGAGGATTTAATGCTTGGAAGATTTTGGAGATACAATGCTTTAAAAATCTCCATCTCTTTTTTGGTTTTTACTACCTCTTCTTCCAAGGCTTCACATCTTTCCTTATTCTCTGATAACTATTGTTTCAAAATGTCCTCTATTGTTTTTTCCTCTTCTAATTCCACTTTTAGCAGGGAAAAGTCTTCATCAGGTTTTTAACTGTATTTATCGAACTATATCAACAATTGTTTTTTCTTTTTCTTCTTAAATATAACTCTAGCAATTTATTCTAGGGCACTGATCAGTTCTCCTTCCAAGTCAACCACAAATTATTCATCATTAATATCACTTCCAATGCTTTTATTATCATAATCTTTTTTGGCCATAAGCATAAATTCATTAACCTTAACTTCACACGCATAATCACTATCTGTGTCTTCTGAAAAGTAATCATTGTTTACACATAAACTTTTCTTTTTACCAAATCTCCTGGATTTGTACTTCTCTTCACCTTCAACATTATGGCACTTCTTCTTGTGTGGACACTTAGATGCAAAGTGACCTATATTTCCATAGTTAAAAAATTTGAAGGGAAACTTTCCTTGGTACTTTCCTGATTCTTTCTTTAGTCTTCTCACAAATTTCGCTTCAATTTCATCAGGCTCAGAATCTTCATTCTTATCTTCTTTAAATGATGCTTCTCTAGAGGTCGGTTTATCTTTACCTATCCTCATTTCATAAGAAGTCAGAGTTCCTAGGAGTTGGTCAACATGCACAACTTTTAGATCATTAAGTTCTTCTATAGAAGAGACCTTTGGGTTGAACCTATCTGGCAGATATCTCAAACTTTTTTGAACTAAAGAGGCTTCCTCAATTTTTTCACCAAGTCCTTTCATTGCATTTACTATCTCTTCAACTATCAGAAAGTACTTCCCAACAATTTTATCCTCTTTCATCTTTAGCTGTTCAAACTGTAATCTGTAGGTTTGAAGCTTGGAATCATTTACATTCTCATTACCTTCATAACTGCTAATGAGTTTGTCCCACATTTCTTTGGCAGATTCTAAGTGCATAACTTTTACAAATTATGCTTTTGCAATCCCACTCAGAATAACATTCATAGCCTTAGCATTGAAGCTGAATTCTATCTTGTCATCCTTAGAAGATAGTACAATTGGTTTCACATAACCAGTCTCTACCACATCCCAGACATCTGCACCTAAAGCCATTATGTAGGTTCTCATCATAACTTTCCATAAGGAAATGTTTTTTCCATTGAACAGGGGGGGCTTATTGGTTGAAGTTACTTCATGGCTAGTCTTGTTTAAGCTCTAGGATATACCCTTATAAAAGGAACCCTCTCTGATACCAATTGTTAGACAACTGAGAGGGGGGGGGGGTGAATCAGTTGTTAATGTGCTTAAACAATTATGCCCATTTTAATATCATTACAGAACACTCAATGATGATCACAATAATTTAGGGAAGTAAGCAATAGAGTATTCAACATCAATCACACACATGAAGTATATAGAAATAGATATTCCTAAGGAAACCCATAAAGGGAGGAAACCTCTTCTTCTTAGAATGATAGGCAGTATTTTATGTTCTGCAGATCATTTATCTTTGAGAACCAACCCAAAATGAGGCTACAACCTCTGTTTTATAGGCTTCAACATGCTGAGAGCACCAACTCTCTGGTTTCTCTAGAAACCACTAGAAGGAAGCACCAAATCCATGAGTGTTCCAACACCAACTAGATGGAAGCATCAACTTCCAGTCAAATAGGCACCAACCTGTATAACAAAGAACAATGGTTCTCCCTTGCACCACCCTGGTTTTTTTGGATGCAACCAGATGAAAGCTACAACTCCTTGTGTTCAATAACCCACTTGAAACTCTGAGTACAACAGTCCTCCCTAGCACCACCTTACCACCCTTGTTTCTAAAACTTTGCTTGAATAATACTTTACAACAATACAGACATATCAAATCTTACCACTTATTCTATGTTCTGCAATTCTGCTTTGCTTCTGTCTGTTCATTCTTGGCTCCACTTGTTGTATCTTTCCATATGCTCTTCCTCTATTCTTCTCATGCTCTTAGGTTCTCGTACAGTCTTCTGTTTTCACCATTTCTGCTATTTCCATATTATGTTCTTCATCTCTACATCTTTTCGACTTTGTTTCTGTTTTTTTATTTTTTATCACATACAGTTCAACTTATTTTTCTGAGAAACAACAACCTGCCTTTGTCACGACATTTTTCTTTATTCATTTCCTCATCATTCATTACTCTCTTCATCTCTAATGCCCATGTTAGGAATCTCAGAATGCTCAAGACCCATGATTCCAATGCCCCAGAACAATGATTCAATTAGTTTAACTTAATCGTAACTGATCAAGAAACCACGAAGTGAAACAACAACGCTTCGATCAGATTCAGTTTGATCAATATCGTTGGATTATACACGGAGATGATTTTTGACTTTTCAATGCGTAACCTCTGATGTGGAGCCTAGAAGCGCTAAATCCTTCCTCAATCTTCCGCTGATGTGACCTTGGGTGATGCTCTCATGTGACCACATGATTTTGGGCATGACCAAACGTGGTTTGAGGGAAATCCTCTTTTTTCCCCGCAATTCACTACAAAGCTCCACGTATGCCTTTGGCGATATCATGGTTTTGATTGCATTCTGCTCATGAAAAATTAATACCCGAGCATGTTTTGACCCCACAATGCTAAGGGACTGTCGATCTCATGATCTTTATAGTGCTTCTGAATGGATGGTTCATATTTTTTCTTTCACGATCTGTGGATCAGATCCAACCTCCCTAAATCAACCACTGTGATTTATTTCTTGATCCGGGCTTCGAGAGTTTCAAATCTCAAACCCTTCTTTCCTCTGTACGTCGATGTTCCAGAGTTGAAAATCCACTGACACATGTCCCTTTTCTCGATCAACAAACGAGATCTTCTTCTCTACTCCGGTCTTTGGAGATTTCAATTCTCAACCTTCACGCTCTACCAGAACGCTTTTAGTCGGAATCTATAGATTCGTGCTACATTTCCTCCTCAAATCAATGGCTCTAGTTTGCTTCAGGACTTTGAAACTTTCTACCAAGACCAGATCAACGACCCTTGGCACCCTTCTCAATAAATGGTCGAGATTCACTTCAGGGCTTCGACGCTTTCACTCTCTTCTTTCCTCTGTAGTATTTTGTACCTAGAGTTCATGATCTGTTGACGTGTGTCCTCCTACAGATTGAAAGTCCTCAACTCCTTCAACTCTTTGGGCTTCAGGGATTTCAAATCTCAACTTCTCTTCCTTCACTATATCCTAGAGTGATTTTCCCCTAACTACACATATTTCTGCCACGCGTCCTTCTAGAAATCGATGGCCTGGATCTTCTTCGACCCTTGGGTCTTCGGCGTTTGGGACTTTGGGACTTTAGGCTAATCACTACTATGTTTTCCTCTGGAGTGATCACCTATCGAGTAAGTCATAAGTGGTGGAGACCACTTGCTGTCAATTAATACTTCCACTTACACTATCCTTCCATTGTAGTAGATTGATGGTCGAGAATGCTCCCGAAGTGATCTTCAGATCAGATGTTTCATGTCCACTTCGGGACTTTGGCATTTGAGACTTCACAAATTTGGGAAAGTGTTGGTGGTAAAACTCCCTAAGTAAAAATCTTAGAGTGACGTAACTTAGTTACGTCACTTGATGATGTGTCACGAGTCGAGTAGCTGTCACGTGTCACTCAGATTCGTGATTTGCATGTACCTAAAATGTCGATTCAACTTGACACTTGTCATTGTTTGATTGCACCATGTTTCCTTGCTGACGTGGTCTACCACATGTCCTTGTAAACGTGGTCTGTTGACGTGGTTCTCCATGATCTAACGGTCATTGCATTTTCTCTAGATCTGATGGTCCTTATTCATTTCAGATTTCGATCTTTGAATAATTCGAATTTCAAGTTGCCAATTCTCCTGAAGTGATATTCCCCAAACAGTAACCTCCTTGCAACTTTTGACATGAGCCAAATGTTGTTCGTCGATCATGTTCTTAGATCGATGGCTCGATCTATCTTTAGTGTTGTTATTCTAGCTTATCCTTTCCTTCCACTTAGAATGATCCAATGGTTGTCGGGTATTCGGTTGATGGTCCTTTGGATCGGTGATCCAACGACCACTGTCGCGCTTCCTCCTGAGATTTCTCGCCTTCTTCTCCGCCTTCTATTCTTGCCATCAATGAGAAGCGCACTCTTCTTATAAACATGCCAACATTTCTTTGACTTTGATTGCTTGAGAATTTGATAGTTATCACTCATTTATGTTTGTCCCTTGAATTTGAAAATTTTCTCCTAGTTTTTTTCCTCTTCGGTTAAAAATATCCCTTGATTCATCCTACCTTTGAGATATCTAATATTTGTCTCACAAAGATTTTAGATTGCTTGGTTGTTTAGGACTGTTCATCAACTAGGATTTGCAAAGGTTGCTTGGTATTGATCCTTTTTTTCTTCATTGAAACATCTAACTTTTCTGGATGATTAGGACTCTCTTGTTTGCCACAACCCAGTCTTCAACACTATTTATTGTTGCTCTTGTTTTGAGGATTTTCACGAATTCTTGTCTTCTTTTTGTGCTACATATTTGAGTTCTTGATTGAATAGGTTATCTCCTACTTGTCTTCTTTCAGTTCTCATCACTTTTAGTACATTTTGTTTTATTGCTTTTTTTCCTCGTACTTATTTGCGTCAAACATAGATGTCTTTCATTTCATTTGAAAGTTAAGAAGCATAAAAGTTTTCATATATCCTTAGATACATAACCAAACAAGGAAATATTGCATTCATTAGGAAATTTGATTTGGTATATGTTTGGAAAAAGAGCTAGTTTTTCATGTGCATTTTGGTTTTCAGAAACATTTGCTTGGTAGTTTGATATCATATTGATCCCATAAATTAAAAGTTTCATTGTTTTGAGTTCTTTCTTGTGTTAAGAAGAATAGAACTCTTCTCCTTACCATACATATATTTCATCGAAAAGAATGAACTACTTTTCATTATTTTTCATTCTATTGGAGTCGAGTCTCTCTCACATCATCCGTTTCATCTCCATGAACCCTTTGAGTTAAAATACATTAAAATAAGTCACGCGATAACAAAATCAACTAGAATTTTTTTTATTTTTAGCACACCAACAGTAGCACGGGATTAGGTTTTTTGGACTAAGAAAGTGAGTAAATTGTCCAAGACTACTAAACATACTATATATCACTAAAGAGCTTACAAATCCAACTTTTGTTTAAGAATAGTTGGGAAACCCTTCTCAGACAGGGGATAAACATGAGGTCACATGTGGGAGAGAAGCGAAGATTACCCCTCCAAAAATTAACCAATCGTAGTGGAAAAAACGTATATTGGGGCTTTTTCTTGAGAAACCACTAGTTTTGTTTGGTCTCGATGATTCGTGAACTCTGAAGCCGTTCGAGGTCCTCTAGAGTATACCATTCCACTTTTATTCATTTCTCTTGAATAGATTTAGACATTGATATCATGCCCATATGTTCGGTCTCGAATGTCGAATGTACCCACTAGGAGGTTGACAACGAGTTGGTATCCTTAGTGGCCTTTCCTAGGTACTTACAAAGGTGAATATGGGGGGATTCCCACGATACCTATGGAAGACATCATATCATACTCTCATTACCCTTGGAGGGTGATCCCACGAAAGAGAGGGTTGCTTGCACTGAGAAGGGATGTTACGTGAACGTCGGGGTAACTACTTCTCACTTGTTCATTGGTGACTTGATATCCCATCTTCAGAATATCCTTGAGCCTATTGTTTCTTGGTTGATTTCTTTTAATTTTCATAGGATTGTATTTCTTTGACTTTCGTAGTCGGACTTAGGACCGAATATTTTACAGTATAGAAGGTATGGAACCTGACATTCAAGAACCTCAACACAATGTTTCTTACAAAGGAATGATCACAGATCACACTTCTGAAACTCAGAGAATATCTCTTGAAAGTGGCCATCACATTGAATATCCGGTCCCAACCTTCGTATAAATCCTTGCATATTATGAAAATCCTCTTTTTACTTATCCATTTTTCCAACCACTCTTTGATCCACCATCCATAAGATATGCTAATTCTTATTATTCTTATCGATTACTACTTAGTTCCACCACTACACCATCCTTTGGTGCGAACCCATCCTCTTTTGGTTTTCCTGAAGGACTTCATAACTCATCTTTTTCCACAACACTTGAAGTTGATAATGTCGGTGTTTCTACTTTTCCAAAAACATCGGTGACCCAAGTAACCTTGACTCAACCACGTGCAAATTCATATCCCTTCACACATGGGTCAAGTAACATTCATGCTTCACTATTTCCACACATGCACACACTAAGTGCCTTACTTGTTCGTTTCATCGGTTAAATGGTTGGCAGTCAAGTCATTCACACAACCATGGTTACACCAACTACTCATCCGCCATCTCATACATTGGAGATTAGTACACCCTACATTGGAGGTCAATATTTTATGGGAGGCCAACCTTCGATTGGGGGGAAACCTTCAGTTGCAGGACAACCTTTTACTGGGGAGAAACCTACATGGTTGCAACGTCAACAAGTCTAGGGTAAATTGGCTCCTACAAGTCCTTCTATCCCTACCACCACTGGCTTGTATCTTGGAAAACCATTTCCATGAGTTGCTAACCCTTTGTGTGGTCAACCCAATCTCAAGGGCATTCCTATACAAGTATATTTTCTCTTGCAATCTATAAACCCCATGATTCCAATGCAACAACCCCTTTAATAACAGTATATGGGAGGTCCATCAAGCCAACCAAAAAACATGGGGGTACCAACAGGTCAATCGTCATATCTAGGAGGTCCATTTGTTCAGTCACAGTTCATGGGTGGACAATCAGGACAACCACCTTACATGGGTGGATAACCTGGGTAGCCACCATATGTGGGAGGACCATCTAGTTTTTTCATATTTCCACAACATAGATATGGTCCTATTGGTGTTCCCACACAATATGGTTATCACCAGTATGGATAGGATAACCAACATCTTCCATTCTTGGAAATGTTAGATCTACCAAATTTGGCATGTTTGACAAACGATCCCATTTAGCATGCCCCGTTTTGTCCTGCCATCCATGTCAAATAAACCTTCAACATCCCGAAATTTAACGAAAAACCTAGGGAACATCCTAACAATAATGTTATGACTTTCCATTTATGGTGTTCTTCCAACTCTATGATGGACGATTCCATCCCTCTTAGAATTTTTTAGAGAACACTTATGGATGCAACAGTGAAATAGTATATTGAGTTGAAGTGTAACTCCTTTATCAACTTTAATTCTCTTGCCATGGATTTCATGACACATTTTCAGTTTCCTATACGGTATGAGACTGGTACAAATTTTTTGACCTCTCTCTAACAATTCTCTTCCACCCACATATCCGATTGTATTCATGAGTGGAGATGAAAACGACAGATAATTAAAGCTCCCATTCCAGACGAAGTCCTCACATATTGGTTTAAAAAGTCACTCTTGCCTTCCATTTCCCATGATGTTTCTATGGGAAACATTGTTACTCAAGAGAAGGCTATTAGCCATGCACAGTATTTGGACTTTGTTTACTCCCATTCTGACACATTTTACGATATGATCCCTAATTCTCCTCATACGTTAAATGATCCATCAAGACCTTCTTCAAAACCAAGTTTTGTTTTGGAAACCAAAACTAGTTCTTCTCCTATTCAAACCTCTGAGGTGAATGCGGTCCAATCCACTTCATCTCAACAACTAAGAGGTAAGAATAAAAACAGGGGTAGATCCAAAAAATATTCTAACAAGTAGGATAATCCTAATACTGTTGATACTTAACCGAATAGGAAGGTTAAGTCTCCTTTCATGATCTGTGAGGAATATCACTACATGAAATATTTCCCTCATGATGAGGTTTGTTGCTAAATTTCTAAAGGGTACCTCCCGACCGGTTCAACAATGAAATCTGGTTTCAAAAAACCCTACCCCTCTACAAGGGGGAAACAAAGGCCATTCCCACCATGGGATGCTTCATCGAGTGCCTTAGATATGTAAATTGTTAAAACAGTTAATTTAATGAATCAAGCAAATACCTATGACACTCCTCGTGGTGATCAAACTAAAGGAAAGGTTTTCTATCAACCCTCTAGTTCCACTCCTCCTCTATCTTCCAATCCTTTTCATATTGAGAAGTCAATTTTTGATGCAGTGTTTCACCCTCCCAAGAGCATAATTCAAAAAATGGCATTTAATCCAAATGCATGTGCTTCCAAAAACTACAACATTGTTTAATATTTGGCACAAGCACCTTGTGCTATGTCATCCCTCGAAGTTCTACAACACTGTCCAAGTCAACGTAGAACCATGTTTTCATCCCTTGGAGCCATGGATCCTGAGGAGTCGAACCTAATTACGTTTAATATGGATTATTTTAAAGAGAATCCCTCCTGCCACTTATCATTCCAAATTCAATTTTGGTTAGTGGAAAGAACATCCATCGCACTGTTTTGGATGAGGGCTCCTCCACCTGCGTCATGTATTTTCATTTTTGGAAATCCCTTGGATCTCTAACAATTACCCAGTCCCCTACCACCTTGAAATCATTTTATGGACGTGGTTTCCAACCTCACAGACTCTTGCAATCTTTCTTTGTGACATTGAAGGGTAAAACTGTTTCGAACGATATTGAATTTGTTGATGCGCCCCTCAATTAGAATTTGTTACTTATTCATAGTTGGTTATGTTAGCACTCTGTAAATTTTGTCCGGCTGAATAGACAAATGACAAAGGTAATTGTTTCAAAGTACTTTAGAGTTTGGCACTAGCCTGCTCAACTCAGAGAGGGTCTCTCATGTCACTAGGTATTTCTTTGGTAATCAGTGGCTAGATTTGGTTTATGTTGGGGGTTTTTATAAAGTTGTTGAAGCAATGGGGGTGACATTTGGGCTATGGAGTCAGAAATGAATAAAGTAGTGACAAATCATTTGAAATATCAAGAGGAAAAAGGCTAAATGAGGCAATGAGTCTGAGTTTAAATTGAAATTTGCATGGAGAAAGAGGAAAAAGGAAAACACATAACTACATTAGAGCATATTAAAATGAATTTCGAATTAGTTAGGAAGAAATACACACAATTTAGATTGCTAAACCAAGAGCATCATAAGATGAATTATGGGCCTTTAACTCTCCAATTTAAACATAAGAAAATGTAAATGGAATAAAGATCACAGGAAATACATACAATGAAAGAAAACATAACTCATATCACAACCAACTAGAATATTTTCATAAACAATCCAAAAATTGCTTTTGCATTGTATATTCAGTTTATCTCAATGATTTTACAAAGTCTTTTTGCTTCGAGGAAAAGACCCTCTTCCCTCATACGTTCTTTATCCTTGGAATGATATATATAGAAAATTTACATGTAGGATTCAAAACGACTCAACTTCCCCACAGTCTAAAGATAGAGATCAGTTACAAAAAAGGAGTAACGCATAACAATTGTTCTCCTACTTTATAGGGAGCGTTATAAACAGGATTGACATATCTGAGGATTTTTTATTGAACGCCATGTGTCCAAAATTTTATGAAACTTACTCAATTCAACCTAAGAACTAATTCCAGATTGGTGATTTCTTCCTTTAGAATGCTCAACTAGACTGGTTGGTTTTCCCCAATGCTCTCTATCGCCTCAGCTCTGATTACTATCTTCTATCACTTTCTTTGCTTCCTCTTTACTTCTCATTTGTAGCGCCCGTCTGCGTGTCCGTTGATGATTGAATCTCTCATGATGGGATTTAATCTAATCTCTTTGTCCGCTTGTGGTTCTGTTGTAGGATATGTATGGAATTTTTTTGCCAATATATGTACAACCAACCTCTCTTTCTTATTCACTGGTGACTTCTCCATATTGGTTGAAAATCCTGGTTCACTAGATGTTGTTTGATCGGATTTGTCCATGTTTCCCAGTTTTGCAGAAAACACGATTTTTGTCTTCCTTAACTTCACAAAAATCAGGAAGTTGATCCAGTTTGAGATTACTCTACTTATGAATAAAGCGTTGATTTCCCAGATAAAAATAACGCCATCCATTTTTTGAAGAGCGATAGTCATTGAGTTTTAATAATGAATTGCTGACAAGAGTACCTGTAGGTACATTGGTTTATGATGTTTGGCCAATCTATTTCGAATGATGAGCCTTTGATTTAGTTATTTGGCTGTGCTTACCTGGAATCACATAGATGTAAAGTACCTGAACGAGTAGTGTGAGGTGATTTTATCAGCCGTCGCCTTTCCTTACACGAATTGTTGATTTGATGTATTTAAATGGAATTTGAACATGTTACATCGGGGCGTGGTTGAGTGGTTTCATGCTTACCCATTTTTTCCTCGATGTGTCTCTGAGGGCACCACGCCCATGGAATGAAACCATGGTATTTTCCCCGACCGTCCCTCTAAAAATTATATTCCGCACTACTTCATCGCCCGATATATGCCTTAGTCATTGATCTGGGTTGCTTCAAGATCGATAGTCCATCGAGTCCCATCAACTTTCGATATCGGGGGTTGGAGAAAATTTTTTTAGGTAGACCTCTTTTCTCCCCGATGTAAATCTGAGGGCATCACGCGCCCACGAATGAAACCATGGTCGTTGATCTAGGCAGCCTAGGGAAAAATTTTCAATTTTGTCCCCGACAAAAATGCAAGAATGTTAACACTCTGTAAATTTTGTTCGGATGAATAGACAAATGATAGAGGTAATTGTTTCAAACTACTTTAGAGTAGGGCACTATCCTATTCAACTCAGAGAGGGATCTCTCATGTCATTGGGTATTTCTTTGGTAATCAATGGCTAGATTTGGTTTATGTTGGGGGTTTTTATAAAGTTGTTGAAGAAATGGGGGTCACATTTGGGCTATGGAGTCAGAAATGAATAAAGCAGTGACAAATCATTTGAAATATCAAGAGGAAAAAGGATAAATGAGGCAATGAGTCTAAGTTTAAATTGAAATTTGCATGGCAAAAGAGGAAAAAAGAAAACACATAATTGCATCAGAGCATATTAAAATGAATTCTGAATTAGTTAGGAAGAAATACACAATTTAGATTGCTAAACCAAGAGCATCATAAGATGAATTATGGGCCTTTAACTCTCCAATTTAAACAGAACAAAATATAAATGGAATAAATTTCATAGGAAATACATACAATGAAAGAAAACATAACTCATATCACAACCAATTAGAATCTTTTCATAAACAGTCCAAAAATTGCTTTTGCATTGTATATTCAGTTTATCTCCATGATTTTACAAAGTCTTCCCGCTTCGAGGGCATGACCCTCTTCCCTCATACTTTCTTTATCCTTGGAATGATATATATAGAAAATTTACATGCAGGATTCAAAATGACTCAACTTCCCCACATTCTAAAGATAGAGATCGGTTACAAAAAAAGAGTAATGCATAACAATTATTCTCCTACTTTATAGGGAGCATTATAAACAGGACTGACATATCTGAGGCTTTTTTATTGAATGCCATGTGTCCAAAATTTCTTGAAACTTACTCAATTCAACCCGAGAACTTATTCCAGATTGGTGATTTCTTCCTTTAGAGTGCTCAACTACACTGGTTGGTTTTCCCCAACGCTCTCGATTGCCTCAGGTTTGATTCCTGTATTTTTTTGCTTGCTCCACTTCCTCTTTACTTCTCATTTGTAGCACCCATCCACGTGTCCATTGATGATTAAATATCTCATGATGGGATTTAATCTGATCTCTTTGTTCGCTTCTGGTTCTGTTGTAGGATCTGTATGGAATTTTGTTGCCAATATCTATACAACCAACCTCTCTTTCTTACTCATTGATGACTTCACCATATTGGATTAAAATCCTGGTTCACTGGATGTTGTTTGATCAGCTTTGTCCATGTCCCCCAGTTTTGTAGAAAACACAATTTTTTTCTTCCTTAACTTCACAAAAATTAGGAAGTTGATCCTGTTTGCGATTACTCAACTTACAAATGAAGAATTGATTGCCCAGAGAAAAATAACGCCATCCATATTTTGAAGAGAGATATTCATTGAGTTTTAATCATGAATTGTTTTCAAGAGTACCTGCAGGTACGTTGGTTTATCACGTTTGGCCAATCTATTTCAAATGATGAGCCATTGAGTTAGTTATCTAGCGGCATTTACCTGGCATCGCATGGACTTAAAGTACCTGAATGAGTGGCATGAGGTGATTTGACCAGTTGTCACCTGTCCCTACACAAATTGTTTATTTGATGTATTCAAATGGAATTTGAACATGTGACATGGGGGCGTGGTTGAGTTGTTTCACACTTACCCACTTTTCTCCCCAATGTGCCTCTGAGGGAGCCACACATCCACAAAATGAAACAGTGGTATTTTCCCTGGCCCGCCCTCTAACAATTATATTCTGCACTACTTCATCGCCCGATATATGCCTTAGTCGTTGATCTGGGTTGCTTCAAGATCGATGGTCTGCTGGGTCCCATCGACTTTCGATATCGGGGGTTGGAGAAAACGGTTTTAGGTAGACCTCTTTTCTCCCCGATGTACCTCTGAGGGCACCACACATCCACAAGTGAAAGCACTGTAGTTTTCCCTGGCCTGCCTTCGAATAATTAAAATTTGTTCTATTTCGCTGGCCGATATGGGTCTCGGTCATTGATCTGGGTCGCTTCAAAATCGATGGTCCACTGGGTCCTACCTTTCATGCCTCTGCTATATTGGCACTTTTCTGCCAGATGTAGCCCGATCCTCCAAATCGCACCATATCTCTACGCTACTTTAGTCCCCCATTAAATCTAAAACTTGGATCCTATCTGAAAATTGTTATGGTGATAATAGGTTATATGAAATTATTGTTGTTAGATCTTTGGTGTTTCATATCTTACTATTTTCCCATCAAGCAAAAACTTATCATTGTTGACCAACTTGACTATACAACTCCACATCTACACAATGTTGCAATGAATAATGTCCCTTTTCTAGGACATAATGGTTTTGAGAGTGTAGTGGTAGGAATTCTTAAGGATTCCTCACTCATGGGGGTTTTTCCTTTTCCCTCTCCTACCACCACACAGGTTTCCACATTAAACAATATTTTGACTCAAGTGCAACAATCCTTATAATTATATGATCCTTTGGTAGTACCTGGTCTCAATGAGCATATTTCTTTTCTTGTGTCGATCTCATTAAAAAATGAAACAGATATCTACGATCATAGTTCATTGTCTTTGTTAAGCTCATTAATAAATGAAACTGACCCCCCTCCATTAGAATCAAGTCTCCCTCTGGATCGACTACTTGAACCTTCTTTTCCTCCTCCTATATAAAATGTTCCTATTAGTAACTAGATGCCTAAACGAGGAAAGAAGAAGATTCGTCGGAGGAAATAATGCTTGGGGGGTAGGTCTCCAACCTCTGGACATCATGCTGAAGAGAAACCACTAGCTTCTATCATGCAATCTAGGGGTAAAATACCTCTAGAGAGATACACTACTAGGAGTGATCCTCGTTCAAGGGTCGATCCCATTGTGACATAGTAGTTTTTTCGGGAACAAGCTTAGTCTTTGTTCTTTATCATTCTCATTAAAACATGAGAATAGGTTACCAAGTATAATTTTATCTCTTTCTTGAACTTGTAAAAGATATACGAAAAAGGAACTCTTTGGAGTTTCCTTTAAGCTATGTTCGGGCTCCCA
The DNA here is from genome assembly GCA_010110895.2 of Picea sitchensis. Lineage (NCBI taxonomy): Eukaryota > Viridiplantae > Streptophyta > Pinopsida > Pinales > Pinaceae > Picea > Picea sitchensis. The sequence goes on along the minus strand of SNQJ01S0001774.1, from coordinate 220,539 downwards.
AAACATGAAAAGATTTCTGAGTGATCTTGCTTCCTTTCACACTCGATAAAAGGTTTGAAAAGGCATCTTTCGAGTGGTAGTTTATCTCTTTTTTGGCCTCACGAGACTAATTACAAAAAATGACTACTCTAATCAAACATGAGTAGAAGAGTTATCCCCTATATTGTTTTACACTTTTTTCTAGCCTGGGAGAATAAATTTATGAAAAATTCATCCACATAATCATATTTAAGTTCTTTTCAGACTCTCTAAATGTGAAAAACCAATGAGTTTACCTTCTTTGGGCTCACAAAACTATGCATTGAAGGACCTATGGGAGTCTTATCTCCAAGACCCATACAAGAACAAACCCCTCCTTCCTCAAGTTCGTTAAACATATGTCAAGGGAATTATACAAAGTATGAGCCATACAGAGCATCTGTTACCCTCCTCAAGCTCGTTAAAAAAGAAAGACCTATTCATCTATATGGATGGGGGGAAAATTAAAGGAAGTGGGTCAATGTTTTTGGAATCATTTATGGCAGTTATTTTTTTCCTTGAACATGGCACCTATTTGTGTCTTGTCTTATAGTTGGGTAATATGCTTGTCTCTAAGTCATACCAATTCCATGTGTCACCATAATTTTTCATCCAATAAAAGAGTGATCTTATTATCATCACTTTATGTTATTGGTACTTGTAGATTCAATGTTTCCAAGTCATTTGTCATGATTCATCATGTTCAAGGGAAGTTTCACTTCAAACCATCCATCTGCAATATTACCATTTTCCATTTCCTATGTTAGTCCATACTCATTCGATTCATTGTATTACATCACTTTCCTGTGTCAGTTTCGTGTCTATGATGATACATCATGACCCTCCTTCAATGAGTGTTTTCCTATCGACTTCAACATATTATCTAGGAATTAGACTTAGAAACCAGTTAGTACCTTAGGACTTGCATGCCTCAATGGCATGCCTCCTCGCTTCTGATAGTAGGTTTACATCATTGACCTATGATCGAATGATTCTATGAATGTTCGACCTCAGCTCATTTATTCACATTCGTTGGAATGTACTAGGGTACCTTGGGAGTCATTGTCATAATTGGTGATTTCCCTCACAATTGTTAACGATTTACCTCAAGGACTAGTAATCAAGTGGTTTCTACCATGTTCGACATCAAATCATTTATTCACCTGGATAGATTTGTACTGCATCATAATTTGGACGAAGACCTTGGGTTAGGCATTCACTATGTTATGTTCTTTTCCCAGGCTGCGATTGATATCATTTGAGCATGTAAAATATTTGAGTACAATCATCATGCTAGCAATATTATTGATATATATATTGTCACATAGATCCACATTGTATTGATTCGTGGATATATTTTGTCATCTCGTAGCTCCATTGTGTATTTTTCATGGCTGCGACCATTTCATGTCATGGAGGAATGGATCCACATTGTATATTTGGTGGCAATATCCTTAGTTAGTATTTTCATGCATCTGTAGTGTATGCGTTGACGACCATGCTTTGAGTCACTTTGTATTCCTAGCATAGGTATGTCTGCCTCGGAAATGGAACATATATTAATATTATTTCATGATCATTTGCATCTTCTGCCAGGTTCTCATATTCCATCACCCTTTCATTGAATAATTTATAAATTGTTTCAGCCATCAATTTCTCTTCTGAACTCACACTTTAGGGGGCATGCGTTACACACCAAATGTCACATTTGTGTTTCACACCCTAAGTGTCGCAAAGTAACGTATGCACCCTAGTAAGTGTTGCATGCACTGTTTCAACTATCGTATGCACCTTCCCAAGTGTCTAATTCACTTTGTTAGGTGTTACAACCCCTTGACACCATGAAAACAGTTTTCCATGACCTCTAAGTCATATTGGAGGAAGAAACCCATCATTTCAAGGTCAAAACACACCTTTTTCTTGGAAAAATCGACCTTTTTGGGGGAATTTATGAAGGATGGCTCCCCCCTGGCCATGTTGGAGGAGGGACATGGAACCACCTCTTCCATGTTAGAGGAGAAACACTATTAGGATAGCACCGTGTCTCTCACTCTGTGGGAGCACCATTCTTGTTAGAGGAGAAAGGGGGATCTTCCACGTAATTCTATGGGTAAACTCTCTCAAGATGGGTTTGGTTATGTTCAAACCTCGTGATATGGGTTCACCTTAGGATATAATATAATGCTAAAGGAGCCATATCCAAAACAATATCCTTCATTTTCTCATGGTGGTTGTGCCTCTCAAGCCTATATATTGAGGGATTTTCAAGGTGAAGGAGGAGATAATCAGTGAGAGTATCATCATTTTCATCTTGGTATATTCATGCAAAGGATGGAGGAAAGAAACTTAGAGAGGCTGATAAAACATCAATAGTGGTCTGTAAGTATTCTCTTTTTGGTTCTCACTGAATATACTTGTCTTATTTACTTCAATATTGTGTATTCTTGTAGATGCTTTTCTATTGTTTCTTTAATATTCATAGATGAATTTGTTTTACCTAATCAATTAGAGTAGGATATAATCATTTCTCTTCGCTTCCCATTGTAGGTATCAAGTTGCACCAAGGGGTTTTAATATAAAGATCATGGATTGGAAGAAATGAGGATAAACTTCGAAACAAGGTACATCATGTCCTTTATCCTTTTCTCTTTCGGATTGGTTAAAATGAGTTTAAAGGGATCTTGGTGTTCACTTATAGTGCTTATGTCTTGGCATATGGGTCTAGTAATCCAAGGGAAGTTTCATCTTTCTGAAGACGAAATATTCTATAACACATACTCTAGACGAAGTATCCTTGGTGATCCAAGCAACCAAGTGAGAAACTTCACGATGTCGCATGCCCTCAAGAGGTGCAAGATCACAATATTTGGGAAAGCACACTGTGGGGCATGAGAAAACATCTTTTAGAGTGAAAAACTCGAGGAATGATTTTCACCTCGAGAAATTTGATCCCTCTCGAGACTTGATAGATACGAGGTTAATATGGATTTAGGCTTGTTTTCTATAAATCATTAATTTTTTTTTTCTTATTTATTTATTCGTTGGGATATGAAAAGGATTTTTTTCTTCTTTGAGAAAATATTCCATCCAATAAAAGCTTCTCGAAAATCTGTGCAACATGTTGTAAATAATAAGAGATGAAGGGAAATTTCTTGGTGTCGACATGTAGTTGTAAGTTGTTCAAGGTACGTAGTCTACTACATTTAATGGTTTCTCTAGTCTTGGGTTTGATTATAAGAATAAACAGAGGGATTATCTAGTCTTGGTTTTGATTCCAAGAATTGACAGAGAAGATAAATTAAAATCACATTTTTTGTCATTCAAATGTAGTGTCTTTTTAACCGTAGAACGGGTCCGCCTAGAAATTTGCACTATATCCTCCCATATAATCCAAAACAAGGAGGTCAAATTGTGTAAAAATCATATTCAAATTCTAATGATGTAGAGAAATATTTTTACTAACATCTTGTTCTTATCTCATAGTGCACCATATTAGATTATATCGATATATTGATGAAGATAGAGCAATTGTATTCATGTGAATTCAAAGTGTTGAAATTTCTCCTACTTAACCCCATACAATTAGCTCAAAACAAAATCACTTTATCTACTAAAAGCACAGTTGATTAATCAAAAAAACATATAGTGGAAGCATGTGATTTGTTGTGATACGACACACTTGCCTTGAATCTACCATGAATTTACTCTATGCGTTCACAACAAAACAAATATATGTCTTGGTGATGACCAAATACATAAAGGACCCTACCAGCTTCTTGTATATCCTATGATCCACCAACTTTGAATATGAACTGTCAATCTTGTTCAGATTGGTAATCAAAGATGTTGCCATCAATTTATAGTCCTCCATCCTGAATCTCCTCAAGATCTCTACTACATCCCTTGTCCAAGGAATATCTCTCCTGATACCTGCCATACCTTTAACCCCAAGAAATAATGCATCAAGCCAATGTCCTTCATCTGGAACTCACTAGCCAAATCTACTTTGTCCCCTGAAATAAGATCCTTTGCACCTGTGAGAAATAAATCATCAACGTACACAACCAAGATGAGAGTATAATTTCCAATAAGTATGAAATACAAGTTAGTATTTGCCTCACTCTTGGTAAATCCCATACTCTACAAGTATCCATCGATCCTGGAATATCATGCCCTGGGTGCCTATTTGAGTCCGTACAGGGATTTCTTAATCCTATACACATGAAACTCCCTCCCATATACCTCAAAGCCCTATGGTTTTTCTATGTATACTTCCTCCTCAATGATCCCATTGAGGAGTGGAATTTTCACATCCATTTGATCTATCCTCCACCTCATAACAGAATCAATAGAATTAACAAATTGAATATAAGCATACCTACAGAATGGAGAAAATGTATCCTCATAGTCCACTCCATCTTTCTGGGAGAACCCTCTCACCACAAACCTTTCCTTGAACAGGGCTATACCTGAGGTTCACTCTAAGAGTGCACCAACAAGCCCTAGCTACTGGCCCTTTCAGGAGCACCTGTGAAGCAGATGCAGCCTCACTCGAAGCAGCTAAGAGGGGGGTTGTAGGACATGAATGTCTACAACCAGGGGAATATCAAGTGGATCTATCACAACAACAATACAACATTCATATATCACTTATCAACTAGTTCTACCCTGCGTAGCTATAGATCTGATCTAACATAAGACTGCAAATAACAATATAACAATGACAAAGATCCAGACATCAATCATACATATGACACAAATATACGTGGTTCACCCTCCCTCTAGGGTTATGTCCACAGAACTGTGCTTATGATTTATTAAGGGAAAGAATACAGTTCTTATCTGTGCTCTGAACTAGCAGATCTTCTTTTTTCTCTCTCTTTCTCTCCCCTTCTGGTACACCCAGCTATAGGTCTGGACCTTCGCACACAACTAAGATATCACAATACAACCCTCTCCCTCCACAATAGATCTAGAACAACAATATCATACCAATACTCAATGACCAACCCCACCCAGGTCCTCTTGACCTTTATTTATACATTACAATCCCTCACCAATAGCCTTAGGTCGAAACCTAGGTACCAAAACCCTAGGTGTCTAAAAATCTAGGTCAACTTGACCTGCTTTTTTCGGGCTTCACTAGCCTATCTTTCCTTCTTCATCATGTGATTCTCCAAAGAATCCAATGATGGCTTTCTATGCTTACTGATTTGTCCGTGATCCTTCTTCCTTGCTAATCTGCCCTCCCTGATCTCCTTGTCCAAAAAATTTCTTTTCTGTGCTTCGCTCCATCTTTTCTGCTCTTTTGCTCACTTCGACTCAGTGAAAATTACTGTGTCTCCCACGAAGCTCGCTTTTTACCTTTCCTTCCTAGTTCTTCACTTTCTTCCATAACCAGGGGCCAACAAGCCCCCAACACTCATATGTTACTCGTCCTGAGGCACTTCAGATCTGATCCTCTTGTTTTACTTCGACTTTGGACTGCGCAGTGCAACCCTTTCTTTCTTCTTTATGCCTCCTTTCCATCCTTGTGCAGACTGTCTTTTATGTGTCTGGTACCCAGTTTCAACTGCACCTTTTACCTAGACCCTTTTCCTCATGCTTTTACTGAGAATGGCGAGGCATATGGTTATCATAGTATAACTTTAGCCGACTCCCATTCCCCAATCCTTCCTTCCAGCCTCCCTTCAATGTCTTCAGCTGCACATCTCCTCCTTTTGTAACATAGGCAATCTCATATGGTTCTAGCCAATGTGTTATGAACTTCCCAGGCTATTTGATAAACTTACTGTCATACACGAGTACTAAATCACCTTGCTTGAATGTCTTCTTCTTGATGTGCCTGTCATGATAGGCCTTTTCTCGTTCCTTCTGAACTTGCTGATGGAATGCTGCAATGAATCTGTCTTCATCTATTTCAACCAACTGTGCAAGCCTCTCACGAACATTGTTGGTATCATCCATGTCTATAAGTGCAACAATTCTTAGGCTTGGTACTGAGTATTCCATCGGGACAACAGATTCAAGACCATAAACCAACTTGAAGGGGGTCTGCATTGTTAATTTCTTTCAAGTGTTTCTATAAGCCCAGAGTACTGCTGGTACTCTTAAATCCCAGTCATCTCTGTTCATGTTGCAAATCTTGGTCAATGTTGTCTCCAAGATCTTGTTGAATGCTTCAACCGTTTCATTTTTTTGTGGATGGTAAGGTGTACTCTTGTAATGGTGGACTGCAAATTCTTCAGTCAGGGCTTCAATAGTATTATTGATGAAGTGTGTACCTTGATCACTCATAAGGATCTTAGGGCATCCAAACCTGGTTATTATGTCATCAAATATAAAATGCACAGTTGTATTTGCACTACAATCCTTGAATGCTATCGCTTTGGCCCATCTGGTTAAGTATTTTGTCGCAGTAATAATGTACCTTGCTCATGTGCGCTTTCCTGGTGGTTTTATAGGTCCCATGAAGTCAATGGCCCACTTTTCAAATGCTTGTAGGGTCATCTGCGGTGCTAATGGCATTTCATATCTTTGGGATGGTTTTCCAATTCTATGGTATGCATCACATGCTCTAGCATACTCTTTAGTATCTCTGTGTAACATAGACCACCAAAGGCCAACTCGCAGAACCTTCTACACAGTTGCTTTCCCTGCGTAATGTCCTCTTGCGATGCCTTCATGAGATTCTGTGAGGATCAGTGGTCACTCTGTCTCCATAACACACCTCCTTAATATTTCATCCGGTCCCATTTTGTACAGTTGTCCATCTATAAGTGAAAAGTATGCAACATGCACCACTAGTTGTTTCTTCTGAGGAATTGTATACTCACTTGGAGCCATTCCTATTGACAGGAACTGGACTATTTCTACAAAGTGGTCATCAATATTTCTTTTGGAGAGAAACTATGCATCCGACAATGTATCCTCCAAACTGGTAGGTTCTTCACCATGTTCCAACCTTGATAAGTGGTCTGGGCCCTTGTTCATTCTTCCTGGATTAACTATGATCTCAAAATCATATTCTTGAAACAGCAGAAGCCATCTGCATATTCTTCCCCCCAACGCTAGCTTGTTGACTAGGTACTTCAACGCGGAGTGATCAATAAACATTTTAAAGTGTCCTCCCAACAAGTAGTGGCAAAATTTTTGCAGTGCATACACCATGGATAGTCCCTCTCTCTCTGTAGTGGTGTAATTAGCTTCAGCTGTGGATAGCTTCCGGCTGGAAAATGCTAATGGATGATCAATGTCCCCTTCGCCAGGTTGTGCCAGTACTGCTCCTAATGCAATAGAAGATGCATCGACATGCACATGGAATTCTTTTCTCCAATATGGAAAATCCAGAATGGGCATTGTAACCATCTTCTGTTTCAGTGTGTCGAAGCTATGCTGACATTCATTTGTCCACTCATACTAACATTCCTTCTTCAACAACTTCTCCATTGGTGTTATAATTTGGGCATATCCTTTGATAAATTTCCTGTAATATCCAGTATGGCCCAGTGTAATGCCCAGTTGTTTGACTGAAGTAGGAGGTGGCAAATCAAATATAATTGCAATTTTAGATGGGTCAACTAGCAATCCCTGCTTGCATACAATATGACCTAATAACACTCCAAATGGTGAGAAGAAGATGCATTTCTTCATATTCAAAGTGATTTGACACTGCCTGTATTTTTCCAACATTAGCCTTAGACATTCAATATGATTTTTCAACAAACTAAAAACAATCCAGTCATCAAAGTATGCTTCTAAAAATTTATGAAAAAATTCTTTGAATGCTTCGACCACCACCCTGGAAAAGATGGTTGGGGCATTCTTCAATCCAAATGGCATTATAGTATATTGGTATGATCCCCACTCTGTGGAAAATGTAGTCTTATGATGGTCCTCCTTGGCAATGCAGATCTGATGGTATCCTGAAAAGCCATCTGTAAAAGAATATACTTCTTAGCCTCCCACGTTATCCAACACTTCGTCTGTGAATGGTGTAGGGAAAGGGTCATGCAGACATGCATCATTCAACTTTATAAGGTCCACATAGATCCTGATTTCTCCTGTCTTTCTGTCTTGTACCACCATAGGGATGATCCACTCCAACTCTTCAATAGGTTCAATAATCTCTGCTTCCATCATTTTGTCGAGCTCGATCTTCACTTTTTCCTTGTATTTGGGGTTCAGTCTGTAAGGTATTTGCTTGACTAGCTTCGCATCTAGTTTCAAACGTATTCTCATCTCACCTATAGGCCCTTTGATTCCCTTCATGTCAGTGAACTTGGTTGGGAGCAAGTCCTGATATTCATGCAATAACTCTGTAATCTTGTCAATGGTAGCAACATCCCAATAATCTTTGACGTTGGCAAGCTTAGGTGTCTCCTCTATCTCAATATTGAATTTATTTATTTTGATTGGTTTTCCTATGAATGGCAGCTCAACTCTTGGTCCTTCCACATTTTTGTGGCCTTTTGTCTCAACCATGTTTACCTTCCTTGGATCATCATCTTCATCGGCATTAATGTTGTAACATCCTTGCAATTTCTGGAATGGTGCGGTCCATTCATCCTTTTCTTGATCCAAAGGGAGGCCAGATGCCTCCTTAAATAATTTCTATCACAGAATCTATAATTCTTTGTCTACTGAAGGAAATTCACTTTCAAACAAAAAGGTGGTTACAAAATTATGGGTCATACCTTCCCAATCTGAAGTGATGAGGCGCAACTCCGCTTGTAGGTACCGGTTGATAGGGATCATGTCCAGCGTGTTAATGAATCTGTGCACACACTTTTATGGAGGAATTTCACTACAGGCCTCTTTGCAGCTTCACACATGGTCCTTTGGGCAAATTCAACCTGTGTACCTCACTTTGCAGCTTCCTACTTGTGTTGAGAACTGCACTGTCATCAAAGTTCGACATTGTGTCCAGTCTGTGATGTTTCCTTTGTGCGTCCCCCACCATCTTGCTGGTGTGGCTTTCATGGCCTCATCCATTGCCAACAACCTCTGTTGTGTTGGTATATTTGTCTCAAACTCTGATAAGAAGTTTTCTAAAGGGTTCAACCCATCAAATGTGGGTAAGTTACTCACTATTGTGTCGATCCAGCGAACCTCTTTGGTTAGTCTAGCACATCTTCTAGTAGAGACTTCATACATTTCGTTCTGCTAGTTCTCCAACACTTCTTCTGAGTCTAATGAAGATGTGTTGTCGCTTCACCAACTCATATTCCCGTCGGCTGTAGGATTGATATAATCTTGCTGTCTGGTTGTTAATTTGTAGATTTTTTCCAGTTCGTATGCATGGTCTTCTTCTCTGATAGCCTCTATGTATCGAGGACCCTCATCTGGATCTAAAGGTGAAATGACCCTAAGGCCTTCTCTTTCAAATTTCATACACCTCTTATTTAGATCAACAACAGTAGAATTTATAAAGGCCCAATAAATTCCTAATAATGCAGGATAAGGGAAGCTATCATCAACAATTTCAATTACTTCAAAATCTACAAAGGTTCTAACTCCATTGATGTCCACAGGGACATGCTCCAACCATCCAAATGGGTTGACAACTTGTTGATTATCCATTCTAATCCTGATAGGGGAATAGATCCACTTCGGTTTTCCCATCAGTGCCCAGGTTTGCTTCGTCATGACATTGACCTCCGACCCTAAGTCGAGGACCACATAGTCTATATCATATTCTCCTATTTGAGCATTTAGGTGTAATTATTTATTTGTCCTTCTCCTTTTCCCAATTTGGTGCACTTCCCTATTTAGTAAGGAGTCTATATTTCCTAGCTCATACTACTTGATTAAATCTTGTAATTATTGTACAACGCTTTTATCTTGAATCAAATTAACACAAGTGCACAAAAATTCCATGAGTTTGCTTACCTCTTTTCCTTCTGTTGGCGACGCAGACTGATCAAACGCCTGAGGCATGCCATATTCTTTGATTTTTGGTTGTTTCTTTTATGAAGACCCTTGATATCCTTTGAAATCTTTTCTTTCCTCCTCAAATATCTATCTTTCTTTCTTAGCATCGAATGTTGGGGTCTTCTCTATAGCTTTCCTGACTCCGTGGTCGTTTGCAGTATTTCCTTGGGCTGCTCTGTCTTCTCCTGTAGCAGCACCTCCTTGAGTGATAACAGTGACTCTAGGGTCTGCTCCATGAGGTTCAGCATATATCAGTTGCACTTGCGCATTTTGCTGAGGTCCTCATGTTTCCTGAAGCTTAGCTAGAAGTAAAGGGAATTCGACGATGGCATGCTCAAAGGAATTGCAATAACTGCAGGTTGTGCAAGGGTTTTGGCAATCCCTCGCTAAATTTCTTGGTTGCGTGTAGTTATAACAGATTATTTGTCCTCATCCTCAACCCATACCTCCTCCTCATCCTCGTCCTCTGTATCCACCACAAGGATTGAAACTTCCTCTTCCTGGAGAATTATACTGTGCATTGTTTCCTTCTTGGTGTACTTCGCCTTGGATCTTGTATATGTCTTTTGATATTTCATGCATCAGGTCAAAAGCCCTACAATATCTATGATCATGCCCTACAGACTTACAGAATGTGCAGTACAAGTTTATGGGTGTCTGAACATACTTCTGCATATAATAGCACTCACCAGGGAGATGCCAGTTTCTGCATACTTCGCACTAGGGCATGTTAACTTGTTTCAAGGGGCTCAACGCTCCTAATGCCAAATATTCATGAAACAGGGGACAATTTTCTTTATCATGAACTTTGGATCTACATCTTACACACTAGATATCTTCTCTTTTGTCTTTCCCCTTGTCCTTCTTCATATCCTCAACCTGTAGAGACAAACTAGTCAGCTAGCTCAAGATCTGGCTCATGCCTGAGCTAGATTCTCCCATATGTGTTGATTCAAGCTTCATGGCAATCTCCAAAGATTTTGCATGCGGTGAAATATTCTGTTGCATCAAGGGAACTTTGATGTGTGGTAAAAGAGTAGGGATGAACCATTCCTTTTTCTTCTCATCTGGGATCTTAAAAGTTAATCAACCTATTAGGGTCTTGAATCTCTGATCAAACTCCCAAACAGGTTTGACTACCTTTTTCTTGATCTCCTTCAGCTCAATAATACACTATGACTCCGACTTAGTTTTTTTTAAATCTACAACCAACGCATTCTTGATCTCATTTAGTGGCTTAGGTTGCGCAAGTCCTTAGACAAGATTCATGTACCAACTCAGTGCGCAATACCTCAACGTAGTGCTAAACAGGTTTATTTTAATAGATTCATCGGTAATATTTTTAATGTTCCATACGGCCTCACACAGGAACCAGTGTTGATCAGGATCTTCATATCCATCTCCTTTAAAGATAGGGAGCCTCATCTCGTCTACCATAGATCTACCTAGTTTTCTTGTCTGAGTAGATGTCGAACTACTAGTAATAGTAGTCTGTGGACTCTGGTGATTCAAAATATTCTGATTACTTAGCATTTCTGAAATAAAAGACGGATTGATATTACTTACTTCAGTGGTCTGCGCAGCTCTTGATGTTTCTAGCTTGTTCTGGAAAAATTCTTCAACTTCCTCTTCCTCTGCCCTGGTGGGTTCTGAATGTTCTTCATCTGTTAGATCTACCTCTTGTCCATTGTAGAAACCCTCATCTCTGTAGTTTTGCTTGAACAGGTTCTCAAGGTGAACCCATTGAAATACTTTCCCACTGCGCATATGTCCAGCTTATGCATCGTTGTCGCTGTTCAAATTCTTGAACATTAGCCTTTTCGGATCCAACCAATCTACTATATCTTCAAGACGTTCTTTTCATGCAACAACATCTTGATTCTTAGCTTCAAAATTTGTAAAAATTTTCCTCTAGGTCCTTTGAAGAATTATCTCTGGGCTTGGTTACATGATTATGTTCTATCAACAACAAATTTGGTGATATACCCTCCAATGGTACTATCGAACTAGTGATCCACAACCCTTGATACAACATTGTCAACTCTTTTAACCTTCTTAATCAACTCCAACGTCCAGACCACAGGAGGTCTAGATCTAATCTTGAACTGAGTATCATATAACCTAACTAACCACTCATATATATATTGATGGATTCCTCCAAAGAAGATCTCGTGAATATCGGTGAAGATGTGTCTCTGCAGCCAACCTTCAGTACTTAGCTTAGGGTTCTTGTTTTGAACTTCAGTGAAGTCCCTCTCTTGATCCTCTATCAACTTCTGAATCTCTATCTTCGAAGGGAACCACCTTGAAATTCTTTTATACATATTTCAGTCCTGACAACGGAACCATTTGTTGGCACAGGGGCAGACCTGAGGTTCACTCCAAGAGTGCACCAACAATCCCTAGCTACTGGCCCTTTCGGTAGCACCTGCGAAGCAGATGCAATCTCACCCGAAGCAGCTAAGAGGGGGTTTGTAGGACACTAATGTCTACAACCAAGAGAATATCAAGTGGATCTATCACAACAACAATACATCATTCATATATCACTTACCATCTAGTTCTATCTTGCACAACTATAGATCAGATCTAACATAAGACTGCAAATAAAAACATAACAATGACAAAGATCTAGGCATCAATCACACATATGACACAAATATACGTGGTTCACCCTCCCTCTGGGGCTACGTCCACAGAACTATGCTTATGATTTATTAAGGTAAATCATACAGTTCTTATATGCGCTCTCAACTAGTAGATCTTCTTTCTTCTCTCTCTTTCTCTCCCCTTCCTGGGCACCGAGCTACAGGAATTGACCTTTTCACACAACTGAGATATCACAATACAACCCTCTCCCTCCACAATAGATATAGAGCAACAATATCATACCAATACTCAATGACCAACCCCACCCAGGTCCTCTTGACCTTTATTTATACATTACAGTCCCTCATCGATAACCTTAGGTCGAAACCTAGGTTCCAAAACCCTATATACCAAAACCCTAGGTTTCTAAAACCCTAGGTCAACTTGACCCACTTTTTTTGGGCTTCGCTAGCCTATCTTTCCTTCTTCATCGCATGGTGCTCCAAAGAATCCAATGATGGATTTCTCTGTTTTTTGAGTTGTCTGCGATCCTTCTTCCTTGTTGATCTATCATCCCTGATATCCTCATCCAACAGCTTGATTTTTCATGCTTTGCTCCATCTTTCCTTCTCTTTTTCTCACTTCGACTCAGTGACAGTTACTATAACTCCCACAAAGATCGCTTTTTACCTTTCCTTCCTTGTTCTTATATTTCTTCCATAACCAGGGGCCAACACTACCATATAACTCAGAAAATTGTTTGGAGGTTAACACTCTCTAACCACACTCATGGGAGCCTCACCATCATCCCTCAATGTCCATACTAGACACCTGGGTCTCCTGACAAGGATGGAAGGGGATAACTCCTCCTCTCCACCTAAAGTCTAAATTGTTGATTGTTGCTCATCCTTCGTATTCTGGTGCTCATTTTCCTTTGTCACTTTTGATGACTCCTGAGTACTCCTAGATGCTAATTTCTCCTGAAACTTCATATATTTTCTCACAATTGTCTTCCTCTATGCTAGAATGAAGATCTTGTAATCCTTTGAGGTCTTGTTGTACCCCACAAATATACCCTTATGCCATGAAGGAGCCAACTTTGTCCTCTTCTCCACTGGCACATGGATGTAAACTGGACAACCAAAGATCCTCAAATGTCCTATCTCTGGCTTCACTTCTCAGAATGCCTCCTCCATAATATTCCCCCCCACTATCCTATGATGACTCCTGTTCTACACATACACCACTGTATTACATGCCTCTTCCCACATAGACATGTGAAACTCCTAATCATGTACCATATCCTTGGAATAACTGATGATGGATCGATTCTTTCTCTCTGCAACCCAATTCTGTAGAGGGTTGTATTAGATTGCCAGCGACTTATTGATCCTTTCCTTCTTGTATAAATTATTGAATTCATTGGAGGCATACTCTCACTCATTATCCGACCTCAATACCTTGATCTTATTACCTGTCTGATTCTCTATCTGATCCCTAAACTCATCAAACCGACTGAATACCTTGTCCTTGTTCTTCATAAAGAAGATCCATGTTTTCCTAGAAAAATTGTCAATAAACATCACATAGTATAACAATCCCTATGATGATTCTTCTAACATCGGCCCACTCACATATGAGTGAATAACATCCGAGATCCCATTGGACCTACTCTCACTGCTAGGAAAAGAAACCTTGGTATTCTTTCCAAGTACACACCCTATGTACACTCTCTGTTGCACAATACTAAACTCTAGAAGACCTATAACAATCCCCCTTAGAATAGGCAATTCCCTATAGTTTAGGTGTCCCAACCTCATGTGGGAAAACTCACATAGGTTTTCATTGTCATGTACCAAAGTCTGAACAAGATTTCCTTGCAACATGTATAAAGTGCCTTCTCTAACCCTAACAACCACTGCATTGTTTGGGATAGCTTTCTCTAGACGTATAATACCTTCCCTCTCTGAAAAATAATGACAAAACCCTTTTCCTCCATAGCTAATACTGAAAGAAAATTCTTCTTCAAACCTAGTAGGTAAATCACATCATGGGCATCGAGTGAACATCCTGACTCGAGAGGGAATGTAACTGCTCCCTCTCCCTTTACTGCATACCTGGAATCATCACCAAGATCCACATGAACCTTTTATCCTATATCCATTAGACTGCTAAACAACTATCGTGATTTTGTCATATGATGATATGTACCAGTGTCAAAGAACCATGCACTCCTCACTATTGTGCTAGTAGAAAGGAAAGAAACCATTCAGTAATCATTCTCAAATTTCGTTGCAAACTCATCAAGACATGTCTCTGTTGATGTTGTTATCTGTGTCTTTCCATTACCCTTATTATTCTTCTATGGACACTGAGATGCATAATTTCCATTCTTATGACATGGGAGGCACCTGCTTTTACTCAAGTCCTTCTTCTTCCCTGGCTATGATGCTCCTCCATCATTGTTACCCTTCTTGCTAGCACTCTTTCCTTTTCCCTTCCTTGTCTTATTGACAAGATCCAAGTTCGCTTAACTACCTCCCTGCTTGCTACTCTTCAAATCCTCCTGACTCTCTTCATGGATGCAATCATCTCAAAGTCTCTACCAATATGGGATATTTTCCTGAGTGCAAAATCACTTGACAAATGCTTCCCATGACTTGGAAATACCATTTAGTGCCACATTCACAAGCTCTACATCCTATTTTTTCTCCCCTATAGCCACAATTTGATCATGTACTTGTTTGATCCTCATGAGATAGTTGGTAACATTATCTAATCTAGACATCTGAACTTATATGAGTTTATTCCTTAAGACCATCTTCCTATTCATATTCTTGCTATGGAATAAACTTACCAGGGCATCAAATATCTCTTTGGTAGTATTCTTCTCAATTAGGTGAGGGATTAGATTATCCTTCACTGAATCTAGGAGGACCCTTTCTTCTTTGATCTCCTTCTTGTTGTGAGCATCTAAATTTGTCAGATTTGTCGGTGGAGTAAATGCTTTATCCACATACTCCCAAAGGTCATACTCCTTCAACGCCAAAGTCACTCTTTCTTTCAAATATTGGAAGTTGGATGCTCCATCTAATATTTCTTCAACTCTCAATGGTGTTTCTACCATCCCTAAGACTTGATAAATTTCCCTGGAAATAACCTACTACTAGAAAAAAAACCTTATACTTATTTGTGCAGTCCATACACGAATATCAACACTACAAAGCACGTATATATGTGATTCGACACACTGCAAATCATGTATGTACGTGATTCAACCCATTGCAAATCGCATGTGTATGTGAATCTATCCACTACAAATCGCGTATGTATGTGATTGTATCTTCAATGAATTGTGTATGCCTCCATAAACATACAAAAACCTATCTCTACCTCAATTTGAATGTTTCCTTGAAAATCAGTCCTTCGATTTCCTTCTGCTAGTTATGAATCTTCTACGGATATGAGATTTGGCTTCCCTTCATAGCACATGCTCTGATACCATGTTGAAATTTCTCCTACTCAACACCCAACAATTAGCTCAAAACAAAATCACTTTATCTATTAAAACCACAACCGAGTAATCAACTAAACATGCACTAGAAGCATAAACAAGGAAACTAAATCAAACACATAAGAACACCAAAGTTTTCGAGTATAAACCTCTAGAAAAACCTTGGAGGGAAAACCAATGTTGAGAATTATTTTATTATTCTAAAATTAGGACTCCCATCTTAGGGATAATGGCCCACTAAGCATGGATGATTTCAGGGGCTAAATTTCGCTCATGGCCTAATTTTCCATGGTTTTTCCAAAAACAAGATTCGCTATTTTAAAAATGATTTGCCCAAATTCTATAGGATAAAATTATTTTACCTTAAAAATCGCCAAAATTTTATAAAAACTATATAAAATCCTTAGAAATTTGAATATTTTTACAAAAATATCGCCACTCATTTATAGTTGGCATATGAAGGATTAGTAAGATTCGCCAAGGTTTCTACAATTTAAAATAAATTTCCATCCTTAAAATCATCCCTACCACTAAGAGAAATACAACTGCAGAATAACCTGAGAAGGTATGTGATCAGAATCTGGACCAGGGGTCTAAAATTTGCTCAATTTTCAAAGTGCTCGGAATGCGACGAAAATGGTGCCATTGCATCCGTCTCATTCTCCTGATTCCGGCGGTATATTTACTTTCGCAAACGGAGTCTGTATGGAGAAGTTATCGCGATCTGTTCGCCGGGCCAAACAGGGAAAAATTTGATGCTGACTGGGCAGGCCGTACAGCTGACGTGGCAGGCCGTACAGCTGACGTAGACAATCGTACGGTGACTTGGCAATTGATGACGTGGTGACCCTGCTGACGTGGCGAGTTCTGATTGGTTGTCAACGGGCGAGTTGTGTGACGAAACGTGGCATATTTTGGAGCAATGGAAATGTGCCACGTGGCCCAATGAAGGGCTGGGGCTTAGCCCCAGCCCCCGGTCACACGAACAGTTCACGGGACCTTGCCCTCCGAAGGTATTTGCGCGCACGGATTTTTAACATAGAACCCGGTTCTATTACGTTTGATATAACCCTGTTATAAAAAACGCGCGCGGGGATTTTAACAAGTGGCCCACGGTTATATTCATTGAAACATGTGACCAGGCCTGGGTTCATCGGAGCGCGAGGATGTGGTAACCTTTGCGTGGGGTTTAAACATGTAACCCACGGTTTTTAAATGGGTTGATAACATTATTATAACCATTGCATATTTTATATATGCGCGTTGGAGTGTTGGAATGGAGCCTATAGTTTCGGGCGACACATCCATGTGACCACCGTGTAATGGGGCACGGGGTGTATTTCAATTTGGAGCGCGGTTGTAAATTCGTTTTAAAACCATGTAATATGTAAATGCGCGCAGGACCCAAATATTGTATGCGTGGTTTTGGAGTTAAAGTTGGGTTCAAACGGATTTCAATGTGCGCCCATGTGGCCACATTTGAACGCGCGTTTTTCTTTATGTGTTCAACAGCCACGCGCCCGGACACTTGGCAAGTTCTGGTTTAAACCATTTAACGGAGCCCTTTTTATGCACTGGGACGTGGCCATATGGTCTCCCATGCGCCCAACACCTCCGACTTGGAGGGCCTTAGTTTCGCTAACGGTGCGACAAATTAGCGCGTTTTGTGGAGAGGCGCGCGTGTGCTGGGTTTTGTGACCGAAAACGCTCTGAGGTTAGGTTCACTTTTGCAGAGGTGCGAAATGGCGAACAGGTTACAGCAGGCTTGAAGGAGAAAAATGGCAGAATGCATAACTTCTTCAATTTTTGGCCAAATGAGGATCTGTAAAAGCCCAACTAGGGGTTTTTGGACGTTCTGAGTCCAATGGAACCATTTTCATAGGCATTTGAAGAGACCATTTTCAGGTTTTTCACATTTGAAGTTTGAGGAAGCTTCAGGAGCCTTAAAACCCTCATTGTTTGAGGCATTGCTCAGAGGAGCCCATGTCCATTTTCTGAGACCGAATAGTCATTTCTGACTGTTTATTATGCTCTAAACATTTTGTGATAGGTTTCAGATCCATTGGAGGACTTTTACATGTGTTTTTGCCTCATTGAAGCTCATTTTGGGAAGCTTGGAGGTCACATGTAGAAGAGGTCATTGTTGGATGAGCCATTGTCCATTTTCAGAGTTGTAACAGTCAATTTTGGGGTTTTTGTGTATTCTGAACCCAATGGTACAGTCTGTAAAACCATTGGAGTTGAGAAGCAGCTTGTAAAAGAACATTTGACAACTAATCCCAAAGAGCCAAGTCCATTGAAGGAGGCTCAAGGAGATGTAGCCCAGAGAGGGGTGAACTCCTTTATCATCTTGGTATTGTTGTGATTTTGATGTGTTATTTGCTGCATTTTATACTGCTGTGTATTTGTCTATAACACATATTTAATCTGTTAAAAGATCATTCCTCACACATGTACATTGCAAAGAAGAACCAAGAACTTAACACATAAACCCTCTTGCACATTTTAACACATGAAGCAAGGTCCTGTTAAGATTTATTTTATGAGGTAGAGGGTGCTTGCATAGCATAACAAGTCAACCTTCTATTTTCAGATCAGTATGAATTATTGTGCCACCATTTCTAGCATGATTTTCGAGGCATATGTGACTCACCTTCTTGTGAATCGTGTATATATGTGATTCACCTCATTGTGAACCGTGTATCCATACAAAAAACTTATATGATAAGTTTCGTACGATACGACACTCTCCTATGGATTC
The DNA here is from genome assembly GCA_010110895.2 of Picea sitchensis. Lineage (NCBI taxonomy): Eukaryota > Viridiplantae > Streptophyta > Pinopsida > Pinales > Pinaceae > Picea > Picea sitchensis. Next base: position 201,724 of record SNQJ01S0001774.1, on the reverse strand, counting down.
CTTATATTGAAACTCACCTATGTAAGCCTTTATTCTCTCTTCTCCTTGACCTGATCTCTAGATGGAAGTCATTTTCCTTCCTTATCCAAGATCTCCTTGAATTTGTCAAGTGGCAAGTTTTTTTCTCCTCGACCCTAGGCTTTCTTTCCTAAACATGAGTTATAATCTATTTCTATTTCTAATCTCAAAACTAATCTATAGTTGAGATTACTTCTCACACTCACTTGAGATATAAATTACATACTACATGCTAAGTACTTTTAACATATTTCTTAAATAAGCCAATTAACTAATTACATAATTAATCAATAAAAACAATTTACTTTAATAATTCCTTTAATTAAAGTGAATTCAAGAGTAGAAGGATTTAGACAAATTCCACATGTCTAGACACATAGACCCGTGTGGAAATTCATGTTTGATGCTACCACTAACATCAACACAAAGTGCACTTATTTATTCTTGTAAAATTTGTCAACTAATATAAATCTAATTTATTTACTCTAAAGAAGACTTGTACCTTTTTTTACTCTAAAGTTGATTTTTTGTTTACTCTAAATTCAACTTTTACTTTTTCGAATATTTTTATCTAAATATTTTTTATTATATTTTAATGTAACTTTACTTTATGTAGTGTAACCTAGCAACATTTGCTCCATGTTGGTTATTTTTTAATGTAACCTTACGTTATGTATTGTACCATGACAACATCTCTCCCATACTAGGATGTAGGCACAAATATAATGTTCTGTGATGGAAGGCTGTGTTACATTATGATTTATTTTATGCTGAAAAATATTAATTTTAGTGAGGTTAGTTAAAATTTGTGGGTTATAGGGTTTTTTTTACTTATCACAATTGTATGCATATATAGAGAAAATGTAATAATCTTATTTTAAATTAATTGAGAGTTTTTAATGAAAATCTAAATTTAAATCTTGTTTCAAAAGTGTGATTATTGATTTTCAAGAATGTGAATATTTGTTTTCAATAGTATGATTATCGGTTTCTAATAGTAGGATTATTGCTTTCCAATAATTCACAATTTTACCATGTGTTTTTTTATATTTAAACCAAATTACAAAAGCTTTGCCTAATAGAATAATATTCCATGGCACCTATATCACATAATATCTACAAACATCTCGTAAAACTCACATCTAGTGTCAATATTTCTTCAAATACTAGCAAGAAAGTCTCATTCATCATCACATACATTTTCTTCTTTTGTTGATATATCTTAATTTCCATATGTCCCTTTAAATCCATTTATTTTCACTTTGTCTACCCTTTCATTCACTTGTAGTTTCATTCACATATGATGCTTTCTACATTAATTATGTCGTCATTATCTCTTTTGATTCCCCACTTGACCCCATCTTGTATATCCTCCATTTGGTTTGCACCATTGAACTAGAACCATTTATCTCTTCACATCATCCATACATTTGTAGAAATTACCTAATGCCTTTTTTAACCATTGGAATAGTTAGTTATGCAAGTTCATCACGCTTCTAAATATTCTTTAGACTATCAATCAATAGTTGGCATGACAGAAATCAAGGAGTTTGTTATGCACACCTACCACTCTATGTGGACCTCATCTTCCACACCTCAAGGGAGTTTTTTACATCTTGGATTTATATTAAATGTCCTTATGAGTCAATCTAACAAATGTGTGTGTTAGGATATTTAGATACTTAGGAGTTAGTTAATATTAACATGGTCTAATATGTCTTTAGGTAAAGTGTGTTTCTTTAGTATTTTTCCTTAGTATGCATTAGTATGCATTTGTAGTTATGTAATATGATGGTCACCATATGTTCTACACATTAAGTGATCCAATGATTCATATTCTCTTCAATATTAATAGCTATATTGATATGTATGCTAACTCCTGATTGGTCCATGATCTCTATTTAAACAACATGGAAGGTCATTTGCTAGATATTGATTTTAAGAACTCATATGTATTATTTTTTTCCTTTTTCATTGAAATATTTCCTCAAGTGGCACATTGGCTAGGAACATGGACTATTCCCTTCTTCGAGAGTTTTAACCATGTAACACATTGGTGTTTTTTATTTGTTTACATGAGAAATTGCTTAAGGTGTTCAATCAATGTAGAATGTAACAAACAGATAGATTATAAGGCCGCAATCGACATTATTACATCCAAATTATTAATATCCATTTTCCTACGTGAAATTGATTTATTAAAGGGAAGCATAAGATAAACATAAATGATAAATGATAAATAATAATTAGAAATAGACCTAAGCAATAATCATAAATCTTTACCCTACTAATTCTATAGTTCTCTACTTCTCTCAATTTGTCTCTATGCATGGTAGCTTTGGCTTTAACATTTTAGCAATGATTTTATCCCTTGAATTATTCTTATTCACCCTATAGGCTTTAATCTATTCCCATCAATTTTCTTTGATGGATAGGTAGACCATCATCATGTCTTACTTCACATTTTTCCATATCAAAAGAATCTGACTCATCATTTTAATGCTCTTTTTTATTTCTTGGGTGTCAACAACAACTATGTGCAAATAAACCATAAATCAATAAGAACACTATCAATTTCATTTACTTTTCCATATCTATAGCAACCAGGAATAACCATCAAAGCACATTGGGCCATTTACTCGTTTAGTCTTTACTAGGTTTTTAATAGAATAAAACTTAGAAAGTGAAGAAGGATAAGTGTTTTCTTTTGATTAGCATGTTGGGATAGCCACAAATCAATAAAGAATGATCATAAATAAATATGTATCATAAATAAATATGTAGATAAAGGAAAAAAAATCACATCCAAAAATATGTAGATAAAGGAAAAAAATCGCATCCAACAGTTCAGTGGCCAATTATGCAAAACTACAAATAGCTTCGTGTTTTTTTCCTTTTAATGTAGTAGTTGTTTGATACTACTATGATGGCAGGCATCCTACAAATACGTCAGTAAAGCATGGTCACATACTACATGCCTCTCCAGTTAGGAAATCTTGAACTCAATTCAATTTCTTATATGAATGCTAAAATTTGAAGTGTTATGTTCTTATATTTATGAAATCCATAAACAACAGAGCAAAGGATATGGTTAGGAGGCTTCTTGAATACAAACTTGGTGTGCAATGTGTAAGTAGTTGTTGGTGGCTATGCTTTAATTAACAATATATGGGTTGAGTTCTATTCCCATGATGTATATTTCCATTATTTTTAAGATGAACAACTCTCTTGGGATCAAGCCTGATTTTCAGTAATATGATAATGTTTAGTCATCTCACACAATATTTAGTTGCAATCACATGGGCTTTAAATGAGAAAACAAAGTGTTTCATTAGTCAAAGACATTATCCATAGAGACTCTGGTGCAGACCCACTCGAACCTCAGGTTGAGGATCCGCTTACAGGATCGTTCTTCGTTTCCCTTTGAGTCGGATCATCTCTTTCAATTCCCTGCTTGAATATTCTTTCTTTTGATCCACAGGTCCTTTCGAAAGCTTCCTTGGCACGAACAACACTAGGTGCAAGCTCCCCCTTCTCTGCATGACCAACGGCTATGACCAAGGCCTAAACTGAGAGGCTCTTGTCACAACTCTCCACTCGCGAGTTCGTGAGTCGAGACTCTCGACTCTTCCTTCCCAAGATCATGATAACCGAAATGTTGATACGGGTATAGCTCCCTGTTGTCAGTGCCCTCCGCGTGTGACCGCCGGCTAGGCTTCCCACTAGCGCTTCTCGCCTTTTTCCACTTCTCAAGTTGAAAGGTTGGACTTCCATCCCCTTATCTTACGAACCCTTGAGACACGAAAAGTCAATGGGGTGTTGACTCCCTTCAATGAAAAACCCGTGTACGCTGGTCTATTCCACGAGCCCACCTTGCAATTCTACCACGTGTTCCTTACGCTCCACTTCGCACTTCGCCACTTCACTCACCGAAGTGTTGTCTCCTTTATATCATGACACTCGAAGTGCCGAGATCCCAAACTCCTCGATGTACCTAAGCACCGAACTATCGAATTTTGATATGTCGTCTACGTGGTCCCACAACGAAACTTCTCGCCCTTTCAGGACTTCACCTTTCGCAACCTAGAGTACCCAACCTTTGGGCTCTCACCTTGCGAACCTCCGAGTTCACGAGATTTCTAGATCTCTACCACCTATCCTTCCTGGATGGATGGCTCTGATCCACTCACCACTCGCTACTTGCCTTTCGCGACTTCGCGAACCTTGATGCAAAACCTTCGACCCTTCAACTCATGAAACCCCAAAATGAAATTTCGTGAGCGATCCAACGGCCATGGCTGACTTGGATCCTACGGGCCTGATTTATTCTGATGAAATCTCACCATAACGTACCTGCTTCTCTACAAGATCTGACAACTCTTGTGACTTCACGAATTCTTCTCAAAGAGTTCCGACCGTCCGTTTCTTCCTAGATAATTCTTGCGAATTTAACCAAGTATTTCTCCGCAGTACTTACCCGCCTGCAACGTAAACTTGCTACACCTCCTTTCAACGCCTCAAGGCACCAACCTTCTGTGATTTTCTTCGACAACTGTGAAGACCCTATCCTTCCTAAGATTTCTCCAACTCTGAGTCTTAAATAAGACTCCCACATGAAATCCTTGCGACGAATCCTTCAATTACTTCAAAGAATTGAAGTCCTTTGACTCTACGCACTCCTTGCAGCAGTAGTCCTTCAAAAATTTCTCAGTTTCACAAACTCTAAGACATTACTCGGCCTGCGCACACCTTGCACGGCTCCTGTGCTCAACTTGCACTTCTGCGAGAATGAGAACAGTTGTTATCCCTCCTGAGCTTTCAGAGATGCACTCTAACTTCTGTCAACACACTCCTTGCGGACAAACTTCACTGCACTCCTTGCAGGAATTTTACTCACTCAGATAGAGAAACAATTGAAACTCATTCCTTACTCTCTCTCAGACTTCAAACACAAAGCATGAAATCATATATACAACATATAAAGAAGATGTATAACAGAAAGTAAACATCCATGAGCATAACATTCAACATACATACACTGAGAACAAATACAACCCCATGAATTTGAATCGAAGCTCTTTCTATTAATTCAAATCTCTGTACATGGGTGTTTTCAACTACAGCTCTCTGCTCTCTTCTCTATGCTCTATGCTCTATATTGACAATCATCTTACAACTATACAATGAGGGTGTCTATATCCCGTTTCCCTCTTGCGCTCTAAAACTGTCCAATCTAGAATTAAATTCTATCTACCTACATTCATTACACATAAAGGCTCCTATCTACTATGGACAAGAGTGGATCGCTCAAGGTCCTTTTACAATAATACAAGCATGCCTCCACTTAATGACTTCATTAATATTTCAAAACATTTTCAAAAAATGTGCTTAGTGCTTTTCCAGTTGTCTCTTATCTCCGCGCTGGCTCGCTGCTGGCTATGATTGCAAGCCTTGCGATGCTCCTGCATTAGACTCACAATTAAAGAAGGTTGGAACTTCGAAGTACACAAGGTAAGGCAATAGTGTTCCATTTTCAAGTTTTACATGTCATTTGTCAATTGGGAAGGAACCCTCCACAGGACACCAAAAACATCATTGATAAAATAATATTGTAAATAGAAATTATAGAAAAATAAATTATTTGTACATCATCTCTATATAATGTCCATAATTCTCTAAGTTTCATTTGAGGTTTCACAGACTTGGAAGTGTTTTGATTGATGAATTTCCAAATTTCTCTGCACTGTGATCTGTCACTCATTACATGGACATCAAACCCAAGTCTAGTTTTGACTTTTCATCACTCTTTTTATTAGAGTTTGTCTGATCTCTTTTTTATCAATCACCTTATTAGAGTTTCAGTGATCCCTAGATCTTTAAGCGCAATCAAGATTTTGACCATTCAAAATTAGAAATTCTAGTATAAATTGAAAATATTGTTATGCATTGGAATTCATGGATCTATAATTCGGTGGAAAAATCTATGATATAGGGGAGATTATAAAAAATGAATGTATAAATCTCTATTGGAAAATTTTCCTATTAGATTTCCACTACCCATACAAGTTGGTATACCCATACAAGTCGGTATTGTTGTCATTTGTCGGATAAGGGTGTGAAATATTTATAAGAAATGAATAGCCACATCAACAAAAGAGCGTTGCATAAGGTAGTTTGGAATAATCATGCTCAAACGAAGAACACATTAAAGGATGTTTCCATTAATATGTATTATAGCATTGAAGGTCATACATTAGGAAAAATTTAGAGCTAGAGGAATTGTCCAAATATGTATATAGTGCTATGTAGCCATGGCTCCAAAGCCGAGGGAGAGCACAAATATTTAGTAATTTGACATACCATGATAAGATTTTAGTAATAATATTATATCACCACCACAATTTGAATTTGTGTTGGTGACGAAGACAACATAGGTTTGACATTTCAAAGGTTAAATGACTCAATACAGGGCACCCAGCCAAGAAGAACTATGTCCAGATGACGAGAGTATGTAAAGTTATTGCATAGATGTGAAACCTTCCAGAAATAAACATTTCAGAAATGCTCTTGTATTTTTAGTCAAAACTAATTTTATCCTTCCACATATACGGGTTTATGCATAATTTTAATTCAACCCAGTATTAAAACAATAATCTACATGAATTCTCGGAAACTAGAGACAGAATTTGGTATTTATCTAACAATTTTATGATCTAGAAGAACATAGTATTAACTTATATTTTGAAGACAGACAAAAAAAAAACTAGTTGAACTAATGATTTCCACCCAATCTTAAGTAATCCACACTAGACTCCACCCATTAGCCAAGCTATGATACCACTAAGAAGAAGTAGGATAAAGATAAACTCGGAATTTTAGATTCAATAGATTCAAGCCAAGTGATTTTTACTACTGATCTTCTTGAGGTCAGAGTAGTTCTCAAGCACCCACATTACCTTCTCCACACCACACAAGGAGTACCTTCTCCTCCACTACACAACACCTCGGAAAAATCATCCTTTTAGTGCTATTCAATATGTGTATAGAAAGGTCTAGGCTAAAATCCCAAGCTTATGCTGAAGAGTCTTGGTTTATTGGCATTTCTCTAAGTTTAAAAGATTCATTTCATGGCTGGTATATTCTATATGGACTTGGTTCTCATCTTTTTGTTTTGTCTAACACACAAAAAACTCCTCTCCTCCAATTTTTTCCACAACCTCTTTCTTTCCATTCTAATTTCTCATCCATGCATGATGACAAGAGAATTGCAATTCAACTTCTTTCCTAGTTCCAAAAATGTAGGGGCGATAACTTGCTAATTTTTAGGCAATGGTGTCTTAGATTAAGGAATTTGTTTCCTCCACTCCTCTTAACCTTTTTAGCTTGACAACTTATATTTTTTAATCATTAAAGGCTCAATGTAACATGAGGTAGATGTTTTTAGCCATAAACCTCCCTTACACCCCCTCAAATTTTCACTATTGTTGTATCATAGCCCCTTTAGGTGCTCATGCTCAACCAAACTTGGTCATTTTTTATTAACTATAGAAATAAAATATTTGAAATATTCATGAGGGTAAAACAAGGATATCACATGGAAATACCCTATTTGTAGAACATGGTATCAGAGTTGATATGAAGACCTTTCCCTATATTGATCGAGATCATGAACCTGTGTCACTTCATATATCGAAGGATTTATGGGTTTTATTATTATTATTTTCATTTTTAGGATGAGGGAGATATTCCATTGCATCTAGAATGCTTCTTTCAGTTGGAAACATATAGAGTGGAAAGTGTTATATTTTCTTTGTATGCTCTTTCTTTTGTGCTTAATATGATCTCAACAAATCAAAAACAAAGAGAAAATTTGTATTTTCTATATAGGCCAATGGAAATCACAGGGGGGAGGGGGGAGAGAGGGGGGAGAGGGGGTTGTTTTTTTTAGAATTTCATTGTATTTTTTCTGTAACCATCAAGTTAATTTTTGCATGAGTAACTTCATTGTAAAAGTCATTCTCACTTATTTTTATAAAATTGAGTTACTTAATGTAAAAGAAACTTACTTATAAAAGATACCTTATGGGCAATGTTAAAGAAGGAAAATATGTTTTTTTTTACTCAGCAACCTCATTGTCCATCTATCACCACATGGGCCAACCTCTGCTTGCCACATGGAAGTTTGGTTACCTTTTATGCCTTTCTTAAAAATGACATAGTTGTTAGGGACCTAAACTCCCTAATCTCTCATGTAGTTAGAATAATATATTTTCCATGTAATAAAGGACGATATTAATAAGACCTAGTAAAAAGGAAGAATAAATCAAATGTACGAAGACCTAATAGAAGCTTCCTCTTCTAGAAGGATATTCCTCTAAATTGCTCTTTTCGCTAGGTAGATTTAGTATAAATAGGAGTCAAGGGTATGAGAAGTTTTGTCTTGAGAATCATTGTAATAGAGCGTTGCTCCACTGGAGGTTGCCCCCTCGAAGAGGAAAGTGAACATTGTTTCCTATCAATAAAGGTATTATTTTGGTGTTGTGGTTTCATATACTGTGTTGTTCCACTGTTATTCTCTAAAGTATTTATGTTTTTGGCTATTATAATAGATTTGGTACGTTACAAGTGGTATAATAGCACTTTCCTTGGTAGAAAATTGTGGGTTATTTTTTTCAGGGTAGAGACATATTCATGCATATTGAAGCCATAGAGATATGTCGTTTAGCATATAAATCCGTTGTCGGGGAATAATACATGCATGAAATACAAGTGGTACTTAATCGCACATTGTTTCCCACCCTTGTAACCCTTGTTGGTACCCCTTTGAGTCGTAGTGCATCAGAAAAAACCTATATATAGATCGACCTAGATTGTTGAAATAATGTAACTGTAAAGAGTATTCTAATTATTATTGATGTATTATTCATTAGATCAATCCCCTTTTGCAGATTGATCATGTCAGGTATTGTAATTGACCAAATCCCTTTTTGCGGATTGGTCAAACCCTAATTGTAATGGGCTAAATGAAAAGTCGGCCCCAAAATATATTAAAGTCGTTATAACCACTCAGAATGAGAAGTCGGCCCAACCAGTGAAAATACACCCCATTTCACACGTGCCAGATTGTATAAATAAGAGAGGCTAGCGCCTCATTTGTACACACACTCACTTGTTCATCAAAGTGCAAGTCTGGAGCTGCAGTTGGAGAATAAGAAGAGATAGAGAGAGATGTGCACTTCTTGGAGAGGAATTTCTATATTTTTTTGAGTTGTCTCTTGGCATTGTATTGTCTATCTATATTAAGGAATTTTTTTTTGGATTTTCTCCCCAATGAGGGTTTCCCATGATAAATGATGTATCTCTTGTGATTGTGTATTTCTCAGTGATCTTGTCTATGCTATTGTTATCTAATAAAATGAAATGAAACTCAATAATAGCTTAAACCTTAACATGGTTCCAGAGTTAAGCTGAAGAGAGCATATTTCACAAGAGAAAGAGAAAAATGTCACTGTTGTCGTACATGCAAATTAGGGATTTTTATTGAAGAAGAGTTCCAACCTCAAAACCATCTAGCAAAGTGCGCGCTAACCCAAGGAGTTCTTTGGCACCTTCATCACACCTTTTCAGTGGGTAGATCTCCCAGAAAGTGAAACCCTAGTTTTCACCAATACCAGAAAACCAGAAGTACCAGAAGTACCAGAAAACCAGAAGCACCAGTCCAGAAATCTGCTGATCAAGTTTGAGGGGGTAAAAGTTGGATTTTTAGAAATCTGACTGCACCATCTTACTTGCCTCAGCTCAGTGCCTCTATCCTCTAGATCATAATTTCAAAATTTGAAGTTTGAAAAATTAGGGTTTCCTCATAAAACCCTAAGTTACAGTTGCAGTTGCAGTCTCAAAACCAATTGCAGTATCAATTACAGTTGCAGTACTAGTTGAAGTATCAACCATAGTACCATTTGCATTCACCCTTGAAGTTTTTAAGAGTTGGTGATCATTGTCGCTGCTACCAGATGGTTCCACTACTTGCAAATGCTATCAGAGGTATTTACTCACATATGTTTAATTTGTTAAGCGTTAAAGGGTATTTGCAGGAGAAGGGATCTCTTGCCATAGATATAGAAGGATCTCAATATCCAACACATTCAGAGGAATAATGCAACCCAGGTGTGATTATTCTGGTATGAATCTATTTGTTATGACATTATTTTGATCAATGTTGCATGTTGTAGCTATGACCATTATTCTAACCTTTGGTCAAAATCCAAGTTAGGTATTAGATGGATCAAAGTTGAGACCATAGAGTTTATTCTCTAACCCAACCTTCTGTCAAGATAGAATATTGTCCTAGTACAAAAGATAGGTTGAATAAACCACTCGTCATCTTGAATGAAGGAGGCTTGGAAGAAAAACAACACACTCTTGAAGACGAGGCCATAGGTCCAAGGTTTGATTAAATTGATAATATTCAAAGTTGCACATGGCAAGTTACAAGTAAACATTATAGTTGAGATAGTAGTCTTTGAAGAATATTATACTTGGTAGCATGTGAGAATATTGAGATAAATGCTTAATGTAATCATTTTCCTGATACAAACTAACATCTCCTCTAGGAGACATCTCTTGTGTTAGTTCTAGGTTGCCATGGAGGAATGTTTGATCACAACACTATAAGAGTGTTGACCTCATTCCGTATTGTATTTTTTACTCTTGATCTTTGCTTCAGACAGGCCACAAGTGAAAGCTCTAAAGGAGCCACTGTGACGATTGTTCGTGCTATTTATTTATCTACTATTATCAAAAGAGTACTATTCTTGCTTGTTGTTTTGTTGACCTTGTTTCAAGTCACAGGTGATAACTCTGAGGAAGCTATAGTGAAGGTTGTTGAAGGCAACATATTATATGAGACATGAAGCATACTATGTACATGACCATATACACTCATGTACCAAAGAAGATGAAGAAGAAGCTATCTCTTGAGATTCAGAGTGTCTCATATGAATATTAGAGTTTTCCTTGAGATTCGTGAGTATCTCATATGAAGATTGGATTTGGCGATGTAAGGCTCCAAAGATGACCTAACATTAAACAAGAAGCAAATCTCGCTGAGCGAATTTGTATTTAGATCTGGCATTCAAATATCAAGTATGCCTTGTAAGAGATAATCAAGTCCTTGTAGAATCAGAAGAAATTGAGAGTGAGCCTGATCTCAGGAAGGATCATATGAAGAGACAACTTATAGGACTAGGAGACAGATGTCTTGAGAATACTAGATCATAGCTTCAATAAAATTTTAGGAGATATGAAATCTCCTCGAAGACCTTTGTTTTAGTGACAAGAAGGAAGCCAGTCAGAAAGACTAGGATATGGATTCTTCTGTGAGAAGAGAAGTTAGTATTGACTTCTAGTATTGATCTATACAGATAAAACATGTTACAGATGTACAAATCCTAATGTATGTCCAGAGGATTCTCCTAGCAAAAGGGAAAAGACTAGGACAAGACACTTATTGAAGAAATAATTCCAATATTTATGAAGACAACCAGAACAACCATGATTCATATATAATATGAGATGCAAGGGGAGAAATCCCCATATTTAAAATTGAGTGACAGTTGGTGCATTACATTATTTGGGTCATGGATACATGACTACAATAAAAGATAGAGTCACCTCCATAAAAGAAGAAGAGCTACCTTCAATATCAATTATTGAGCCACTCTCGGATGAAGTTGTTTCCATGATGAAGTAGAGGAGTTACTCCCAGACCTCAGCAGTCACAATGAGAATGGACCAATCATTCTCATCCTCAGAGTAGCTGCAGGTGCAGAGTCCCATATTCCAAAAGGAACAGTTGAAGAGAGAGTAGAGGGAATACTCCTAGACAGTGATACAAATAGTTCTTTGTAGAGAGCACATAGAGCTAGCACATGATTGTGCATATTGAGTTGCAACTGAGAAAGTGTACCAGAATGGTACAATGTAATTAGAAAAGTTGATTTGAAGATTGAAGATAGAAATACTCATGTATGCCAGTTGAAAGAAACTCTGTACATGTTGAAGAAAGATGCTAGAGCTTGGTATGGAAGAATTAACAGTTTCCTGACGAGCTTGGGCTTTACCAAGAGTAAAGTTGATTCTAACCTCTACTTCAAGGTTATGAATGATGAGCCGATGATATTGTTGATGCATGTGGATGACTTATTCTTAACTGGATAAGAAAAACTCAACACCGAATGAAAGAAGAATCTCTTTTCATAATTTGAGATGAAATACCTTGGCCTAATGTATTATTTCTTAGGTCTTGAGGTATGGCAGAGCCCAAAGAGAATCTTCCTTAACCAAGGGAAATATTCAGTTGAAATCCTGAAGAGATTTGATATGTTGGAGTGCAAGTCCATGAGTACACCCATGGAAATGAAGTTGAATCTTATGGTCGACACTTCGTCAGAACTGATTGATGCCACATTGTATAGATAGATCATTGGATTGTTGATGTATCTGATGAACACCAAACCAGATATCTATTTTTATGTGAACACTTTGAGTCAGTTTCTGGTAGAACCCAGACATGTTCACCTAGTTGTTGCAAAACATGTGATGAGGTACCTTAAGGGTACATTAGATTATGGTCTCAGTTATGATGGAGAGCATAATTTCACACTGAGTGGGTACACTAATTCAGATTGGGATGGAAGTGTCTCTAGGAAGAGTGCTTCAGGATGTTGTTTTGGTTTGGGATCAACCATGATCTCATGGTAGAGTAGGAAGCAATCAAGCATTTCTCTCAGTACAGTGGAAGTAGAATACATTGCTACGTGTTCTACCAGTTGTGAAGCCATATGGCTTGTAAGTTGTTGACTGGTCTATCCGACCTAGAGATGGAAGAAACCATAATCCTATGTGATAACCAGAGCTGCATAAAGATGACAGAGAATCATGTATTTCATGACAAGTCAAAACACATAGAGATCTAATACCATTACATATGTGACATGGTGCAGAGAGGAGCCATAAAGCTCCAATATGTTAGCATAGATGAAAAGGTTGTCGATGTGTTCACCAAGCCTCTATCTCGTGTAAAGTTTGAGAACTTTCGAGATAATATCGGTATAGTATGAAAGGATCTCCCTCAATAGTGGGAGTAGTGTTGTGTTGATATGATAGCCTAGTGTTGTGATTCCAACTTAATTTCTATGTTGAGATGCTAGCCTAGTGTTGTGCTTCCAGCTTAATTATTGTGTTGAGATGCCAGCCGAGTGTTTTTCTTCCAACTTAATTGTTGTGTTGAGATGTCATCCAAGTGTTGTGCTTCCAAATTAATTGTTGTGTTGAGATTCCTTCTTAATTGTTGATGCCAGCTTAATTGTTGTGTTGAGATTCTAGCTTAATTGTTGATGTCATCTTAATTGTTGTGTTGTGATTCCAGCTTAATTGTTGTGTTGTGATTCCATCTTAATTGTTGTGATGATGTGCTAGCTTAATTGTTGTGATGTCATCCTCGTGTTGATGATATGCCAGCCTCGTGTTGTGATGATGTGCCAACCTTGTGCTATGATGATGTGCCAACTTAAGTGTTGTGATTCCAGCCTCGTGTTGATGACATGCCAACCTTGCCATGTGATGATGTGCCGGCCTCATGCTGTGATGATTTGTTTCCAACTTCATGTTGTGAAGCCAACCTCGTACTGAGGAATCTCAACCTAGTGTTGATGTTGATGATGCTCCAGCCTTCATGCTGTGATGTTGTTGTTATTGTTGATGCTCCAACCTTTGTGATATGATATTACTACTTTTGATGTTGTATCAACCTTGTGATACTATTGATGATGATGATGTATTAGTGTTATACTAATCCATGTTGATGTAGTTGATGATGATGATGCCACTTCAGCTTCTTTCTGAAGTTGATGATGATGATGCCACTTCAGATTCTTGCTAAAGATAATGATGATGATGCCACTTCAGCTTCTTGTTGTTGTTGATGATGATGATGCCACTTCAACTTCTTGCTGAAGATGGTGATGATGATGCCACTTCAGCTCCTTTCTGAAGATGATTATGATGATGATGATTTCATTTCATATTTCATGTCAAAGATGATGATGTAACTTTAGCCTCACACTAAAGATGATGATGATATTACCTTAGCCTCTTGCTGATGAGGATGATGATTCCATTCCATCTCTCTGCTGTGAATGTTGATATTGATGATGATAAAAACCTCTGATGATTTATAGATATGTCAGTCAGTGTTCCAAGATGTTGTTGATGATGTTTCCCTCTCTCTCGCTTGATGATATTGTAGAATACCCTTCTTGTTAAGGGGGAGTGTTGAAATA
>SNQJ01S0001774.1:144963-187314 GCA_010110895.2 Picea sitchensis | reverse complement strand
AGGGGGAGTGTTGAAATAATGTAACTGCAAAGAGTATTCTAATTATTATTGATGTATTATTCATTAGATCAATCCCCTTTTGCGGATTGATCATGTCGGGTATTGTAATTGACCAAATCCCTTTTTGAAGATTGGTAAAACCCTAATTGTAATGGGATAAATGAAAAGTCATCCCCAGAATATATTAAAGTGGTTATAACCACCTAGAATGAGAAGTCGACCCAGCTAGTGACAAGACACCCCAGTTCACACGTGCCAGATTGTATAAATAAGAGAGGTTAGCGCCTCATTTGTACACACACTCACTTTTTCATCAGAGCGCAAGTCTAGAGCTGCAGTTGGAGAAGAAAAAGAGAGAGAGAGAGAGGCACACTTCTTAGAGAGGAATTTCTGTATTTGTTTGAGTTATCTCTTGGCATTGTATTGGCTATCTATATTAAGGAATTTTTTGTTGGGTTTTCTCCCCCATGAGGGTTTCCCAGGATAAATGATGTGTCTCTTGTGATTGTGTATTTCTTAGTGATCCTATCTATGCTATTTTTATCTAATGAAACTAAATGAAACTCAATAATATTTTAAACATTAACATAGATATCCTGAAGCCCTCCATAGATAAATCGATCTATTGCTTGGTTGTTGTAGTGCCACTGAGAACAACAATTGGGAAGATACTCTCTATTACCTGAGTACTCGGGTAGGATGGCTAAGTGTATGGTCTACCCTCAGTTGGTTTCTTGAGATATTAGGCCGAGTATTATTGTTTGACCCCTCATGTATATCATAGATATATAGAACAATGCAAACCCTTATTTGTAGAAACCCTAAAAAAAAACCTAACCTCTGGGACACAAACAACAACAAAAGGGAAGAGACAAGATTTCTCTTCTTCGTAATTTGAGCATTTCGACACTATTTTTTGTTGATATTTTACTTATACATCCAACAATTACAATTATTCTTTATTATTACAATCATTTATCACATTAGCTACATATATAAGATCACTGAAAGAGAGGCAATCAAAGAAATAAGAGAGGCAGAAAGATTATACTGGAAAACCCTCTAGGGGGAGTAAACCCAACAAAATTCCTCAATATAGATTAGCCAACCAAGAAAAATTCTTCTCTCCAAGAGAGAACTAGAGGAATTCTCCAAATATGTATATAGTGCTATGTAGAAATGGCTCCAAAGACGAGGGAGATCACAGATATTTAGTAATTTGACAATAAGACATACCATGATAAGATTTTAGTAATAATATTATATCACCACCAGAATTTGAATTTGTGTTGGGTGATGAAGAATACATAGTTTTGACATTTCAAAGGCTAAATGACTCAATGCAGGGCACCCGATCAAGAAGAACTATGTCCATATGACGAGAACATGTAGTGTAAGTTATTGCATAGATGTGAAACCTTCCAGAAATAAACATTTCAGAAATGCTATTGTAGTTTATGACTCAATGCAGGGCACCCGACCAAGAAGAACTATGTCCATATGACGAGAACATGTAGTGTAAGTTATTGCATAGATGTGAAACCTTCCAGAAATAAACATTTCAGAAATGCTCTTGTATTTTTTAGTCAAAACAAATTTTATCCTTCCACATATATGGGTTTATCCATAATTTTAATTCAGCCCAGTATTAAAACAATAATCTACATAAATTCTCAGAAACTAGATACACAATTTGGTATTTATATAACATTTTAAAAACAATTTTATGATCTAGAACAGAGTATTAACTTATATTTTGAAGACTGCAGACCAAAAAACTTGTTGAACGAATGATTTCCACCCAATCGTAGGTAATCCACAATAGACACCACCCCCTAGCCAAACTATGATACCACTAGGAGGAAGTAGGATAAAGATAAACTTTGAATTTTAGATTCAATAGATTCAAACCAAGTGATGTTTACTACTAAGCTTCTTGAGGTCAGAGTAGTTCTCAAGCACCCACATTACCTTCTCCACACCACACAAGGAGTACCTTCTCCTCCGCTACACAACAGCTCAAAAAAATCTTCCTTTTAGTGTTATTCAATACGTGTATAGAAAGGTCTAGGCTAAAATCCCAAGCTTGTGCTGAATAGTCATGTTTTATTGGCATTTTTGTAAGTTTAAAATAATTCTTTTATGGCTCGTATATTCTATATGGACTCGGTTCTCATTTTTTTTCGTCTAACACACAAAAAAATCCTCTCCTCCATTTTTTTCCACAACCTCTTTCTTTCCATTCAAATTTCTCATGCATGCACGATGATAAGAGAATTGCAATTCAACTTCTTTCCTAGTTCCAAAAATGTAGGGTCGATAACTTGCTAATTTTTAGGCAATGGTGGCTTAGATTAAGGAATCTGTTTCTTGCACTGGTCTTAACCTCTTTTAGCTTGACAACTTATATTTTTTAATCATTAAAGGTTCAATGTAACATGCGGTAGATGTTTTTAGCCATAAACCTCCCTTAGACCCCCTCAACTTTTCACTCTTGTTGTATCATAGCCCCTTTAGGTGCTCATGCTCAACCGAACTTGGTCATTTTTCATTAACTATAGAAATAAAATACTTAAAATACTCATGAGGGTAAAACAAGGATATCACTTGGAAACACCCTATTTGTATAACATGATATCAGAGTTGATATGAAGACCTTCCCCTTTATTGATCGAGATCATGAACCTGTGTCACTTCATATATTGAAGGATTTCTAGGTTTTACTATTTTTTTTTGCATTTTTAGGCTGAGCGAGATATTCCATTTCACCTAGAATGCCTCTTTCATTTGGAAACACTTTTCTTTTCACCTGAAAAAGTTTCCATTTTCTCAAGATATGACAATTTTTTTCAGAGTCAGAGGTGATCTTAACAAACTAGAAATAGAGTGGAAAGTGTTATATTTTCTTTGTATGTTCTTTCTTTTGTGCTTTATACGATCTCAACAAATCAAAAACAAAGAGAAAATTTGTATTTTCTATATAGGCCAATCAAAATCTAACCTCATTCTTGTTAAGTTGTTTTTTTGGGGGGGTGGGGTGGTTGTTTTTTTTAGAATTTCATTGTAATTTTTCCATAAGCATGCACTTCCAGAAAAAAATAATTAATGTCTTTATTTTCATTATCTATTTTTTTTAAAGTTAATGCAAATTTAAGTTATCACATAAATTTATCGTAAAGTGCATTTAAATTAAATTATTAAAGTCAATAATTTTAATGTTCTGTTTTCTGAAGTTACTTTTTGCATGACTAACTTCATTATAAAAGTCATTCTCACTTATTTTATAAAAGTGAGTTACTTCATGTAAAAGAAACTTACTTATAAAAGAGACCTTATGGGAAATGATAAAAAAGGAAAATATGTTTTTTTTTACTTAGCAACCTCATTGTCCATCTGTCACCACATGGGCCAACCTCTTCTTGCCACATGGAACTTTGGTTACATTTTATGCCTTTCTTAAAAATGACATAATTGTTAGGGACCTAACCTCCCTAATCTGTCATGTAGTTAGAACAATATATTTTTCATGTAATAAAGGACGATATTAATAAGGCCTAGTAAAAAGGAAGAATACATCAAATGTAAGAAGACCTAATAGAAGCTTCCTCTTCTAGAAGGATATTCCTCTGAATTGCTCTTTTCTCTAGATAGATTTAGTATAAATAGGAGTCAAGGGTTTGAGAAGTTTTTTCTTAAGAATTATTGTGATAGAGTGTTTATCTACTAGAGGTTTCCCCCTCGAAAAGGTAAGTGAACATTGTTTCCTATTAATAAAGGTACTATTTTGGTGTTGTGGTTTCATATATTGTGTTGTTCCACTGTTATTCTCTACAGTATTTCTGTTTTTGGCTATTATAATAGATATCGTACCTTACAAATGCTATCAGAGCACTTTCCTTGGTAGAAAATTGTGGGTTATTTTTTTCAGGGTAGAGACATATTCATGCGCCTTAAAGTTATAGAGATATGTCATTTAGCATATAAATATGCGGTTGGGGAAGAATACATGCGGGAACTACAAGTGGTACTTAAGCACACATTGTTTCCCACCCTTGTAACCCTTGTTGTTACCCGTTTGAGTCGTAGCACATTAGAAAACACCTATATACAGATCGACCTAGATATTATGAAGCCCTCCATAGATAAATCGATCTATCTCCTAACTTTTATAGTACCACTGAGAACAACACTTGGGAAGATAATCTATATTACCTGAGTACTCAGGTAGTATGTCTAAGAGTACGGTCTACCCTCCTTAGTTGGTTCCTTGAGATATTAGGCTGAGTATTATTGTTTGACCTCACACGTATATCATAGATATATAGAACAATGCAAACCCTTGTTTGCAGAAACCCTAAAAAAAGCCCTAACCTCTGGGACACAAACAACACAAAAAGGGAACAGACAAGATTTCTCTTCTTCATAATTTGAGCATTTCGACACTTTTTTTTGTTGATATTTTACTTATACATCCAACAGTTACAATTATTTTTTATTATTACAATCATTTAGCACATTAGTTTCATATACAAGATCACTGAAAGAGAGGCAATCAAATAAATAAGAGAGACAAAAAGATTATCCTGGAAAACCCTCTACGGGGAGTAAACCCAACAAACTTCCTCAATATAGATTATCCAACCAAGAAAAATTCTTCTCTTCAAGAGAGAACTAAAAAATACGAAGATCCTCCTCTACTCCTTCACTAGGGAAGAGTAGCGCACCAATTAAAAATGAGATACCAAGAGATAGACCAAAACCCTCCTTGACGTCACACCTAGCTGCAACAACTTCTCCTCCAAGACTTGCACACTTTTCCTCTTGTTGCAGAGCTCATGAGTGAGTGTGTAATTGAGGCGCTAGCCTCCCTTATTAATAGTGGTCTGGCTTCCCTAGGTCAGGTATGGGCCAACCTTTCACTTTACCCTCTTAAATTTCATTTAATTATCAAGGCACAATAGGTACGACTTTTACAAAGGCATAATAGGGTCATCTTAATATGATATAATAACATTCTCTAGGGTATTTCTTGGTCAAATACAATATGGATACCTTCCAAAGCTACTCGATATTCAACACTCCCCCTTAGAAAGGAAGGTAATCTTATTGTCACGGTCATCATCATTACTTTTGCGTTTCTGCATACTTAGTCATTGTCTTGTTGTTAATCATGGATCTATATATCATATATAGTTCTACACTTTTATTGGAATAAAATACCAGCATGTGTTGAGGTAACCAACCTGCACTGGGGTAGCATACTATCCTGAGTTGGGGTAACATACCAGCCTGCGTTGGAGTTACCAACCTATGCTGGGGTAGCATACAAGCCTACGTTGGGGTTACCAACCTATGTTGTGGTAGCATACCAACCTACATTGGGGTAGCATACTAGCCTGCATTAGGGTTACCAACCTACGCTAGGGTAGTGTACCATCCTGCATTGGAGTTACAAACCTTCACTAGGGTAACGTATCATCCTTCCTTGGGCTTACCAACCCATGCTAGGGTAACTTACCAGCTTGCATTGGGGTTACCAACCTGTGCTGGGGTAGCTCATCACTTCCCTCTACCGGGGATCATATCACCTCCCTCTACTGGGGAACACATCACTTCTTGCTTCTAGGGAACACATCACTTCCTGCTACTGGAGAACACATCACTTCCTTCTACTATAGAACACATCACTTCCAATCTTGTCTCTGAAAATCTTGAACTTGACTCTGGATAGGGGCTTGGTCAACACACATGCTACCTGTTCATTGGTGGCAATGTATTGGAGTCTTACTGCTCCCTTATGTACCATGTGAATTTGGAAAGGGGCTTGGTCAACACATCTGCTA
Organism: Picea sitchensis; assembly: GCA_010110895.2. NCBI lineage: Eukaryota > Viridiplantae > Streptophyta > Pinopsida > Pinales > Pinaceae > Picea > Picea sitchensis. Next base: position 181,471 of record SNQJ01S0001774.1, on the reverse strand, counting down.
CCTCTTTGTTGGTGGAAATATACTGGAGTCTTACTTATCCCTTTTTTACCATGTACTGGACATAGTGGTATTTGATCTTGATATGATGACAACTTTATGCAACTTTGGTTTTCATGAAAGATACATATTTCCTTCAACTTGAGATCAAACAATTATGTGATCAACTTCTGAAGTCACACTGCTTCACCACAAGATGACCATGTTTCCATATACTATGCTTCTATGGAAATGAGTTCCATATAGGTATATTTGTCACTAAGTCACGAGATCACAATTGATCCCATACTAAAGAAATATATGGATGTACTTTTCTGATCTATGACACTACCTTCCCAATATGAATCTGTGTTGCCCTACAAATATTATCTCATAATCCAAGATATATCTGGGTCCATAATTGATTGTACCTTTTAAGTACCTCATCATATTTTTTTCCATAGTTCAGTGACCATGTATTTCACTGCAAAACATATATTTGTCATCGTATTCTTCGAACCAAATGTTTTACATCATATCATATCGAACTAGTACACTTTCTCAGTTGCAATTCAGTCTGCACAATCATGTGTTGGATTTATGTGATTTTTGCAAAGCACTACCTGTCTCATTGTTAGAGAGTATGTTCTATACTCTCTCTGGAACTGGGACTCTACACCTATAGTTTCTTTTTCTGAAACTAAGAATGACTGCTCCACTCTCATTGTAGTTTTTGAACTATTAGAGTAAGTCCTCTCACTATAATAGATTCATTTTCTACCTATGAATATCATACAATAATGGATCATGGTTTTTCTATATATACTTCTTCTGATGACTGGAGCAAGTGTCTTGTCGTAGTATTCTCCCTCTTGTTGGGAGAATCCTCTGGACACAAATCAGGCTTTGTACATCTTCATACTTTTATCTGCAACATGCTTGATTTTCCAGATCAATATTGGAAGTCACTACTGAATTCCCTTCTGGTCTCAAGGAAAAATCCATATCCCATTCCTTCTGACTGGCTTCCTCCTTTGTCGCTGAAACAAGTGAATCTTCCCAGGATATTTCACATCTCCTAGAAGTTTATGAAGCTACAATCTATTATTCTCAACTCATGCCATATGTCTGTCAATCCTGGAAGATGTCTCTTTTTCCCATATGATCTTTTATGAGATTAGCATCACTATGAGTATCCATGATCCTTCTGAAGCTCTATAATATTCAGAGCCAAAACACACTTTGAATATAATCATAGTGAGCGCACAATCATGTTTTTTTTTCCAGGGTAAGGAAATAGTGTTCCATTTGCATGTTTTACATGTCATATGTCAATTGGGAAGAGACCCTCCACATGACACCAAAAACATCATTGATAAAACAATATTGTAAATAGAAATTCTAGAAAAACAAATTATTTGTACATCATCTCTATATAATGTCCATAATTCTCTGAGTTTTATTTGAGGTTTCACGGACTTGGAATTGTTTTGTTTGATGGATTTCCAAATTTCTTTGCACTGTTTTTTGTCACTCATTACATGGACATCAAAGCCAGGTCTAGTTTTGAATTTTCATCACTCTTTTTATCATAGTTTTTCTGATCTCATTTTTTATCAATCCCCCTTTTTATCAATCACCTTATTAGAGTTTAATTGATCCCTAGAGCTTTAAGCGCAATCAAGATTTTTACCATTTGAAATTACAAATTATACTATAAATTGAAAATATTGTCATGCATTGGAATTGGTGGATCTATAATTTGGTGGAAAAATCTATGATATATGGGATTATAAAAAATGAATGTATAAATCTCTATTGGAAATTTTTCCTATTAGATTTCTGCTACCCAAACAAGTTGGTATTGTTGTCATTTGTCACAAAAGGGTGTGAAATATTTATAAGAAATGAATAGTCACATCAACAAAAGAGCATTGCACAAGGTTGGAATAATCATGGTCAAATGAACAACACATTAAAGGATGTTTCCATTAATATGTGTTGAATAATTGAGGGTCATACATTAGGGAAAATTTAGAATCATCATGGTGCTAGAGGAATTCTCCAAATATTTATACTATGTTATGTAGCCATGTCTCCAAAGTTGAGGGAGAGCACAAATATTTAATAATTTGACAATAAGACATACCATGATAAGATTTTAGTAACAATATTATATCACCACCAGAATTTTAATTTGTGTTGGGTGATGAATATGACATAGGTTTGACATTTCAAAGGTTAAATGACTCAATACAGGGCACCCAACCAAGAAGAACTAAGTCCATATGATGAGAAAATGTAGAGCAAGTTATTCCATAGATGTGAAACCTTCCAAAAATAAACATTTTTGGAAATGCTCTTGTATTTTTTAGTCAAAACTAATTTTATCCTTCCACAGATACAAGTTTATCCATATTTTTAATTCAGTCAATATTAAAACAATAATCTACATGAATTCTCATAAACTATTTGAATGACTCATTTCCAGCCAATCGTAGGTAATCCATAATGGACACCACCCCCTAGCTAGGAAATGATACCACTAAGACGAAGTAGGATAAAGATAAACTCTGAATTTTAGATTCAATAGATTCAAACCAAGTGATTTTTACTATTGAGATTCTTGAGGTCAGAGTAGCTCTCAAGCACCCACATTACCTTCTCCATTCCACACAAGGAGTACCTTCTCTTGTGCTACACAACACCTTAGAAAATCCTCCTTTTAGTGCTATTCAAAACGTGTATAGAAAGGTCTAGACTAAAATCCCAAGCTTGTTCCAAATAGTCTTGGTTTATTGGCATTTCTCCAAGTCTAAAATATTTCTTTCATGGATGGTATAGTCTATATGGACTTGGTTCTCATTTTTTATTATCTAACACACCAAAAACTCGTCTCCTCCCATTTTTTTCCACAACCTCTTTCTTTCGATTGAAATTTCGCATGCATGCATGATGAAAAGAGAATTGAAATTCAACTTCTTTCTTAGTTCCAAAAATGTAGGGGAGATAACTTGCTAATTTTTAAGAAATGGTGGCTTAGATTAAAACATTTGTTTCCTCCAATCTTAACCTCTTTCATCTTGAAAACTTATATTTTTTAATTATTAAATGTTCAATGTAACATGAGGTAGATGTTTTTAGCCATAAACATCCCTTAGACCCCCTCAAATTTCCACTCTTTTTGTATCATAGACCCTTTAGGTGCACATGCTAAACCAAACATGGTCATTTTTTTATTAACTATAGAAATAAAATACTTAAAATATTCAGGAGAGTAAAAAAAGGATATCACATATAACTACCCTATTTGTAGAACATGGTATCGGAGTTGATATGAAGACCTTTCTCTGTTTTTTATTGAGATATTGAACCTGTGTCACTTTATATATCGAAGGATTTATGGGGTTTACTACCTTTTTTTTGAATTTTTAGGCTAAGCAAGATATTCCATTGCATCTAGAATGCTTCTTTCAGTTGGAAACACTTTTCTTTTCACCCGAAAAAGTTTCTATTTTCTCAAGATATGACAAGTTTTGTGAGATCTAGAGGTGATATTAACAAACTAGAAATAGACTGGAAAGTGTTATATTTTCTTTGTATGCTCTTTCTTTCATGCTTCATGTGATCTCAGCAAATCATAAACAGAAAGAAATTTTGTATTTTCTATATAGGCCAATCAAAATCTAACCTCATTCTTGTTAAGTTTTTTGGATTTTTTTTTTTGGTGGTTGTTTTGAAGCTTTTTGTAGGCAAAAGATGAGTATTTTTTCGGTAAGCATGCACTTCAAGAAAAAAAAGTAAAAAAAAAAAATCAAAACAAAAAAGACCCCTTCTCCATAATATGTGCTACATATTTTGCATTAGCTCACTTAGTTGAAAATTACTTTATTAAATCAAAGATCTTGAATTCATGCCTTTATTTTCATTTTTTTTTTTTTTTAAAGCTAATGCAAATTTAAATTATCACATAAATTTATTGTAAAGTGCATTTAAATTAAATTATTAAAGTCAATAATTTTAATGTTATGTTTTGAATGAGTAACTTCATTATAAAAGTCATTCTCACTTTTTTTTATAAGAGTGAGTTACTTTATGTAAAATAAACTTACTTATAAAAGGGACCTTATGGGCAATGTTAAGGAAGGAAAATATGTTTTTTTTACTCAACAACTTCATTGTCCATCTATCACCATATGGGCCAACCTCTACTTGCCACATGGAACTTTGGTTATCTTTTATGCCTTTCATAAAAATGACATAATTGTTAGGGACCTAACCTCCCTAATCTCTCATGTAGTTAGAATAATATATTTTCCCTGTAATAAAGGCCGATATTAATAAGGCCTAGTAAAAAGGAAGAATAAATCAAATGTAAGAAGACCTAATTAAAGCTTCCTCTTCTAGAAGGATATTCCTCTAAATTTATCTTTTCGCTAGATAGATTTAGAGTAAACAAGAGTCAAGGGTATGAGAATTTTTTTCTTGAGAATTATTGTAATAGAGTGTTGCTCTACTCGAGGTTTCCCCCTGGAAGAGACAAGTGACCGTTTTTTCCTACCAATAAAGGGATTATTTTGGTGTTGTGGTTTCATATATTGTGTTGTTCCACTATTATTCTCTATAGTATTTTGTTTTCGGCTATTAAAATAGATCTGGTACCTTACAAGTGGTATCAGAGCACTTTCTTTGGTAGAAAATTGTTGGTTAATTTTTTCAGGGTAGAGACGTATTCTTGCGTCTTAAAGATATAGAGATATGTCGTTTAGTGCATAAATCCATGGTTGGGGAATAATACACACAAGAAATACAAGTGGTACTTAAGCGCACATTGTTGGCCACCCTTGTAACCCCTATTGGTACTCATTCGAGTGGTAGCGCATAAAAAAACAACTGTATACATATCAACCTAGATATCCTGAATCCCTCTGTAGATAAACCGATCTACCTCCTGACTATTATAGTGCCACCAAGAACAACACTCGAGAAGAAACTCTCTAGTACCTGAGTACTCGAGTAGAATGGCTAAGGGTATGATCGACCCTCCTTAGTTGGTGCCTTTAGATATTAGGCTGAGTAGTATTGTTAGACCCCACATGTATATCATAGAGCTATATCACAAGGAACACCTTTTTTTACTTAAACCCTAAAAGAAAAACTCTAACCGTTGGGACACAAACAACACAAAAAGGGAACATACAATATTTCTCTTGTTCATAATTTGAGCATTTTGACATTGATTTTTTCTTATTAATAATTTGGGAATTCTGACACTGTAGTATTTTTTGGGACCTATCCTATTGGATTCCTCTCTTCACCCTAATTACTATGATGCCTATCTTTTTTCATAGAATTATTTTTTAGTGGACCCGACCCCTTTCCTTACACCCTTATTTGGACCCTATCCTATTGGATTCCCCATTTTGTCATGATATCCTTGGTACCTATCACTTGTCACCGTTATTCTCAGTTGTCCCAGCGACCCTTCCCGACACCCTTATTCACCACCTATTTCATTTTCTTGTTCATTTTTACCTCTATCTAAATTCCCACCACCCACGCCCAATAACTCAATACGTTGATGGTTGACAACATCCAGAACAAGGAACACATCAAGAATATAAATGCCAACATTAGCATGTTAAAAAATAAATAATGGCACATTACCGATTAATTGGGGCATATAACATTAGTATTTTTATTTTATTTATGTCGGTTTGGGTCCATTAGTTGTAATTGTACCTCCTAGTCTCCTATATATACCAAGGAGACCTTTTCTTTTGAAATAATCTTGTATTTGTAAATTTATGTGGTGTATAAGGAGGTTTCCCCCTCGAAGAGGCTTAATATCTGAAATTCTATTTTTTCCAAGGAATTGAGTACTTATTCCAAGGTTTTTATGCTATTTTGATATTTGGTTCTTAACATTTGGTATCAGAGCTCAAGGTTTTGGTGTTTTGCTGCTGCATCTAAGACACCTTGGAATTTTTTCTATAGATTTTTTTTCTACAATGTTTTAGAAGGAACATCGTGGAGGATATTTATCAGATGGATCAAGGTACTTGGGGTTGAAATTTCAGCTCTTGAGGCTTTATAATTTTAGAGATATATCCTGTGTAAGATCGGGTTCCGGAATCATCCTAAATTTAGTCATCGCGAAATTTTTGCTATAATTTTCTTTATGTGATGTTTCAAACCTTGAAAATCGGAGGATATTCATAGAAATTATCAAGGTAGATGTGATAAAAGTGTCATTGTCTAGGGTATCCTACTTTTGTAGATACACCTTGTGTAAGATAGGGTAGTTGACTAGTCATATTAACTAGTCTCAAATAGGTGTTCCGGGTAAAACAATGATATATTCTTTAGTGAGTATCAAAATTAAGTGAGACCAGTTGCATTGGAAATTAGAAATTCTGTAGTATTTATGGTGCAATTTTTAGTATCAAATATCATATATTTTTCTCTTGGCATGCTTTACAATTACTCTCTCCTGGAATGTCCAAAAATCAGCAAGGTGTGGGGAAGTTACCATAACTTCCACTTGGCTCATCCAATTTTGATCCGCCCTATGGCATTGCAGAGAAGACGTATCAGAGAAATACAAAAAAAAATTAACCCATAAGGGCCAAATTTTTGGAGATACAGAAGAAATATCGTATAGCAAAACCACCTCCAAATCAAGGTTTAGAAGGTGTGTTTGTTTTTGGAAATTTGCATATCTTATGACTATAAGATTCAATTGGGGTGATTCAAAATATATAATAAAGTGAGATAAAAGGAATATCACACAAATTTGAGAGAATCTTAGGGATTTTTAGTTACAAACATATTTTGATGTCTCTAAATTTAGGAGTTTTTCTTACTTGTCAGCGCTACAACCCAAGGAATGTGTTTTTCTTCCATGTACCTAGAGTATATCAAAAGGCCCCTTTAGAATTGTTTTGTATTAGACAACACTAATACAGATCTGAACTCCCACGTACCTTGCATATATCGGTAGACCCCCTAGAATCCTAAGACTTAGTGAGTAAACCTTTTGGACGTCTTATTTTTATAGTACATGGAGAACAACACTTGGGGAGATCACTCTCTAGTACCTCGGTAGTCAGATAGTATGGCTAAGGGCATGGTCAAGCCTCCTTAGTTAGTTCTGTAAGATATTGGGCTGAGTACTATTGCTGTACTCCACACATATATCAAAGAGCTATAACACCCGACACTCCCTTTTCTATTAGGACCTCTTCCTAATCCAATTAGAAATTCCAATCTTGCAGTGATACTTGGCCAACATGCCACCAAAAAATGGAACTTCTACACCAAACAAGCCTTCAAAACTTCCTACTTGAAATCTTGATGAAGGTGAAAAAATGTGCATGGACATAAATGATTTACAAAAGAAGGCAATAACAAAATATGAACTACAAGGGATGATGGATTCAATTGAATCTAAGTTGGAATCAATAATGGATACTAATATGGATGGGTTAAAAAGGGAGATCATGGAAGGATTGAAAAAAATTCGAATAGAAAGGCCACCTAAAAGTGAAAATGTATGCCATGAAATCCATGATGAGGACACAAGGAAGATGAATCAAGACTAGAGAAACTCCAACTTTGGGTTGAAGACCAACCACTTTCCTAAGATCAATATGAGGAATTTTTATGGAAAGGATCCAATCACATGGATACTCCAGATGGAGCAGTTCTTTGATCTACATGATGTGCCACACACAAAAAAAGTATGAATTGCATCTTTATATTTAGAACCCAATCAATTTGTGTGGTATCGATGCCTTTTATCTCACAAATCACTTCTCACTAGGACAATTTTCACAGAAGAAATGATAGCACACTATGAGGATACAAGGAGAAATACCTTCTTCAGTCAATTGATAAATCTCAAGAAAAAGGATTAAGTTGCGGAGCACATTGAGAACTTCCAAAGATTGAATATAAAGGTAATATGTATTCTAGATGAACACTTGATTGATGTATTCATAGGAAATTTAAAGGATAAAATTCAACATGAGGTTCTCCTTTGGGAACCCAAATCATTGGAGAATGCATTCAGGGTGACAAGAAATGTTGAAAGTAAAAATATGGCTATGGCTACTAGAAGGACCACTCCTAACATCTATCGAGAGAATAATGTTCTTCTAAAACACCTCATCCTATGAGGTTGACACCTCAACAATTGGAAGAAATAAAAGCAAAAGGTTTATGCTTTAATTTTGACAGCAAGTACAGTATGGGACATGATTGTGGTGAGAAGAATTTTTTTTACATAGATTGTGAAGAGGGAGAAGAACAAGAACTATATCAAGATGCAGACGCAGAAGATATTTATTTTGAAGAGTTGACTCCCACCATATCATGTAATGCATTAGCTGGAATTAGCACTCCTCAAAACCTCAAGATCAAAGGATATATCAAAAAGAAAAAGGTAATAGTCCTAATTGATTCAAGTAGTACTCATAATTTCATTCACTATAAATTAGCCAAAGATCTAAAATTCTTTATATATCTAGCACTAGAGTTTCAAGTAATGATTGAAAATGGAGGAAATATCAATTTCTCAGGAAAATTCCATAATATCAATCTTACTACAGGGGAATATGTAATGAATATTCCAATGATTGTTATACCCATGGGTGTTACGAGGAAAATCACTCTATGGCATGGGGTAAACCACAACATATGGAAATGACTGCAAAAATCAACTCTAATCTCAAGTATGCTATATAAACAAACATGCTAACAAGACAAGATAAAGATCATACCTCATCTAGACGTTCGATGAAGTCCACCATTGAGCACTTGACTCAAAGCAATACACTTGCAACTTGTCCTCAACAACTAAGATACACAAGCATATGGTGATAATATATAAATTTAGCACATATAATATCATAATCTATCAATATTCATAACAAATATGCCCATGGAATAACAATTCAAATATTTGCAAGCCATTAATTGGATGAGAAAAGAGTATTTCTATTAAAATGAAATTAGCAAAAGTGTATGAATGAAAAACTTATGTGTCGACACATTCGGAATCGAGAAACTAAGTCCCTTCTAGCTAGGCCTCCACCAAAGGAAATCTCATACAAGAGAGACAATGAGGCTCTCCATCAAATAGGGAAGATCTTGGGGGATGAACAATGTGTTCATACTTAAAAGGACAAAGCGATCCAGACTCAATATGAAGTGAATAATTTCTCCAGAGTAACTTTGCTCTCAAAGTTGAATTCTTCTCCTCTTCTCCATGGCTTGGATAAGGCCCATTTATAGCCTTCAAATGGAATTAAAGGGACGATTCAGAACATTTCCAGTATATGGAAGGTCAAGGATCATGGATCTCATGACGTGACATGGAAACCCGAAACCATTTTTTAATTTTGAGTACAAAACCCGATGTATGTGGGATGTAATGGTGCAACCTGCATATACACATGTTGTATATATATTAGGGTGCATATATGTGGAAAAATATAATTTTTAGCTCTGGGAACTACAAAAGGGGACTTCAAGTCTGCATAGGGAAATGGAAAATTCCTTCTGACAAAGTTTGCATTGGGTGAGGAAAATATTGATATAAAAGATTCTTGCTAATGTGTGACATCATAGGAGTATCTATGATGGTTGGAATACATAGAAGTGGAGTAATGGAGACCCAGCGGGATGAACTAGTTTCTCGTAAGAATATTACAATCCATAATGACTTTCCCCAGTATGATCGCCAATTATGTTATGAGGAAAATCACTCTATGGCATGGGGTAAACCACAACAGATGAAAATGAATTCATAAATCAACTCTAATATCAAGTATGCTATATAAACAAACATGATAACAAGACAAGATAAAGATCCTACCTCGTCTAGACATTCGATGAAGTCTATCGTTGAGCACTTGACTCAAAGAAATACACTTGCAACTTGTCCTCAACAACCAATATACTCAACCATATGGTGATAATACATAAAGTCAGCACATATAATAGCATAATCCATCAATATTCATAAAAAGTACGCCCCTGGAATAATAATTGAAATATTTTCAAGAAATTAATTGAACAACAAAAGAGTATTTCTATTAAAATGTAATCAATAGAATTGTATGAATGACAAACTTCCATGTCAGCACGTTCAAAACTGAGAAACTAAGTCCCTTTTAGTTGGGCCTCCACCACTTCAATCCTCCACCGAAGGCAAGCTCATACAAGAGAGACAATGAGGTTCTCCATCAAATAGGGAAGAGCTTGGGGGCTGAACAATGTGTTCAGACTTAAAAGGACAAAGGGATGCAGACTCAATATGAAGTGAATAATTTCTCCAGAGTAAATTTCCTCTCAAATGTGAAATCTTCTCCTCTTCTCCACAACTTTGATAAGGCCCATTTATAGCCTTCAAATGGAACTGAAGGGATGATTCATAAAATTTCCAGTATATGGAAGGTCAAGGATCATGTATTTCATGACGTGACATGGAAACCAGACACCATTTTTTAATTTTGAGAAAAAAACCTGATGTGCATGGGTTGTAATGGTGAAACCTATGTATACTCATGTTGTATAGATGTTAGGGTGTGTATATGTGGAAAAATATAATTTTTAGCTCTGGAAAATGGAAAAGGGGACTTGAATTCTGCATAGGGAAATGGAAAGGGCCTTCTGAGCAAGTTTGCATGGGGTGAGGCAAATCTTGCTATAAAAGATGCCCCCTAATATGTGAGGTCAGAGGAGTATATGCGATGGCTGAAATACATTATAATTATCATAAGTGGAGTAATGGATACCCAACTGGATGAATTGGTTGCTCATAAGAATATTACAATCTGTAATGACTTTCCCCAGTATGGTTTCCAATTATGTTATGAGGAAAATCACTTTATGTCATGGGGTAAACCACAGCAGACGGAAATGACTACATAAATCAACTCTAATCTCAAGTATGATATATAAAAAAACATGCTAACAAGACAAGATAAAGATGCTACCTTGTCCATATGTTTGATGAAATCCATCGTTGAGAACTTGACTCGAACAAATACACCTACAACTTGTCCTCAAAAACCAAGATATGGAAGCATATGGTGATAATATATAAATTTAGCACATATAATAACATAACCCATCAATATTCATAACAAATACTCCCATGAAATAACAATTCAAATATTTGAAAGACATTAATTGGATGAGAAAAGAGTATTTATATTAAAATGTAATCAACAAAAGTGTATGAATGACAAACTTTTGTGTCGGCAAGTTCGGAACTGAGAATTTAAGTCCCTTCCAACTAGTCCTCCACCAAAGGCAAGCTCATACAAGAGAGACAATGAGTTTCTCCATCAAATAGGGAAGATCTTGGGGGATGCACAATGTTTTCAAACTTAAAAGGACAAATGGATGCAAACTCAATATGAAGTGAATAATTTATCTAGAGTAACTTTTCTCTCAAATTTGAACTATTCTACTCTTCTCCACATCTTGGATACGACCCATTTATAGCCTTCAAATTGTTTATGATTACAACTGTGTGAGACATCCTCCAGGACATAGACTGAGTGAGTCTTCCTTGTTGATGATTACAGTTGCGTGAGACATCCTCCAGGACACATATTGAGTGAGTCATCCTAAGAGACAGCCCATGTGTTGGGTGTGCCCATGAGATGGGTGTGTAGTTTCTCTTTGAGATGGATATGGAACGTTGTGTGCCCCTATGTAGGGAATATGGCCATGAGTTGGGTGTATAATTTCAAATGAAACGATGTGTACCCATGTGAGGGGTAAAGGATCCCATGTTATGGGTTTACTGTTCTCCTCTGTGTGGAGAGTTGAGATGATGTGATACTCCAAATGATTCTTTTATGAGACTTAGTGAGATAGTAGGACGTTCATGTGGCTCGACACAGGTGGATGTGATCCTAGTGGTTGAGAACTATTGAGTGTGTATCCTAATGATTCTCCTGTGAGATGCAGTGAGATAGAGATTTGTTTACTTGGAATTTCCTATGGCTGAGCACAGGTGGATGTGATCCTAGTGGCTAAGCACTAGTGAGTGTGTATCCTAATAATTCTCCTGTGAAATGCAGTGAGATAGAGATATTTTGACTTGGACGTCCCTGTGGCTAAGAACAGGTGGACGTGCCCCTAGTGGTTGAGCACTAGTGGGTGTGTGATATCCCTTGCTATATTTTATAATAGTCATACTTACCTATAAACGTAATTGTGATTTAAAGGGTACAAGTCAGCCCTACCATAAAGTGAAAGATAATTAATGTAAAACATAATTAATATGGTAATTATTAATTATATTTTGGTTATTGAGTTTGGCCCTGTTGTGCCAATAGAAACCATGTTTGATGTGTCTAGTATAATATAAATAAATTTTATATCCCCATTGAATAAATACAACACACATGTGATTTTGGAAATTTCAACAAGTACAAGTTCTAGGGATGAAGTGCGCACCTCTCTTGGGCATTAGCCTTCATGGTTTTGTGAGCACCCTTTTGTGTGATAGGTTTATGGTGTGGGAGGTCTTTCTCTTGAAGGATATAGAAAAGGATTGGCTAGGTTTTATTCCCTTGTTGATAAGAGTTTCCCAGGATACTTCTTGTGTACTAGGGCATGGTATTTCTTCTTGTGGTCTTGGTTACTGTAGCAAATTGTTTATGTTGTAGCTGCAATTGTATATGGTTCAATTAAAATAAGAAAATTGAAATAAAATTCATGCTTGAGCCTAGCTTAGTGAAAAATCAACATGGTATCAGAGCATAGGTCTTGAAGAACCCATTGCAAAAGCATTCAAAGAAAACCATCATCTTCTACTGCAGTTTCGTATGACCCTCCTTTTCTGAGGTGTTTTCATCACCTTAAACTTGGAAGCTAAGGATAAAAGTTATACAAGAGTGTATGGCCTCCTTCAGTGCACCTCCAACATTATTCAAATTGAATTTCCAAGAATTTTGATTTTTTGGCTCTAGGGTTTCTAGGGTTTCACAATTTTCTGCAGATTTTTGGTTTTAGGGTTTTTGCAGCTTATTGAAGGAGCTTTTCAGCTCACCATTATTCCTATGACACTCTTAAGGCTTATTTTTGGTAGCCATAAGCCCAACAAAACCTAATGTTTCTATCCTAGCCTAGCCATTAGGTTTTCTAGCACAATTGGCAAGGGTTTGTGAAGAATCTAAAAATATGGTGAACAAAACTTTGGTGGAAGATAGGCTTGATGGATCGAGAAAATTCGGTTCCAGAAAGTCAATACTTTAGGTCACCCTTGAATAGGAAGACTTATTTTGGGTGATACAGAAAAAGGTTTACTAGAGACAACTACCGATGAATGGAAGGAAGATGATGTTAAGGCAAGGAAGACAATCATTTACTCAAGATCTTACATTAAAGGGCCAGCTTCAAAATAACAAGATGACAAAAGGTGACACCGTGGCTACCTTCTTCATGAAGATGTCAAAGGATAGAGATCAATGAGGTTCCATTGGATAAATCATATCAACACCCTCATGTATGCACTTGTATATATTATTGTCATGAAGGTACTTGCAAGAGGAAGGAACCTTTGCTGAAATCATGGATCTAGAGGGATCTTAGTGCATTCAAAGGAACAACACACTGTAAGTGAAGACTCTAGGTTTGATTGTTTTAATTATCATGCCTCTAACCTACATTTCTAAGTTTTCTACACTACAAGTAGGTATTGTAGTTGTGACAACAATCCTTAAATTGTTTTGATTCTAGAGATGTACTCATCATTCTCCTCTAGGAGATACTCTTGTTTTGTTTCCTTTTGTTTGTTTTCTTGTTCTAGGTAGGTTAAAAAAAATGAAGATGTTTATCATTCAGAATTCAGAGGGAGTCAGTTGACTTCAAAGGGAGTCACTTGACTTAGAGGGAGTCAAAACTATTGGAGAAGGAGGAAGAACATAACCATCATTGAGGAAACCAAAGCAATGATGCATGATCAGAGTCTTCCTATAATTATGTGGGAAGAATCATGCATGACAATAGTATATGTTTAGAACATGAGTCCTCACCATATTTTGAAGAACATAACTCCTGAACAAGCCATCACCGGAGTGAATCCTGATATTGGACACTTCCAAATATTTGGGTTCCTAGTATATTTTCATGTACCCAAAGAGAAGAGATCCAAGCAATACCCTTCAGGGAGAAAGGGTATATTTGTGGGATATAGTGAATCTTTGAGAACATACCATATCTACATCCCTGGTCAAAGACAGATTGAGGTAAGAAGAGATGTTATCTTTGAAAAAGAGATAGCCTTTCAAACATCTAGAGAATCTCAGATGGAGATTGACAGTGAGACAATACCTTCTTCCTCTTCAGTAATCCAGAGGGAGATAGCCATTGATACAGTTGATCCAATTGCTCCAGTTGATATTCCTAGAGACATTGCAGTAGGCCATAAAATTCATGTCTAGGCTTGAAAAATTCTACAAGAGGCAGAGGGACATGCAACTCCTCAAGATACATTCTGAGAGAGCAAGAGACAAAAGATATTTTTGAGCTACCTTTCAGCCACAAGCCACATCATTGATTTTGAGCCTTCTTGTCATGGAGAAGCTACAGGTGAGAAAGTATGGAAAGATGCACGACAGAAGAATATCGATATATCTTGGAGAATGATGTATGGGATATTGTTCCAAGACCAAAAGGGAATTCTATAGTGACTTCCAAGTGGATATATAATATAAAGCATGCACCTGATGGAAGTGTCAAGAAATACAAAGAAAGATTTGTAGCCAGAAGATTCCCACAAATAGAGGAAGTTGTTTGTGTTGAGACATTTGATCCAGTAGCCTGATATACTTCCATCCATACTATCATCCATGACTTGGAAACTACATCAGATGGATGTAAAGATAGCCTTTCTCAATGGTGAGATTGAGGAAGAATATTATATCTAGTAGCTAGAGGGATTTGTGATAAACAACGAGAAATATCATGTGTACAGGTTGAAGATAGACATGTATGGACTAAAGTAATCACCTCGTTCTTAGTACGATAATATGGATGGATTATTGATGAGTTTGGGCTTCAACAAGAGTGTTGTTGATCCAAACCTATTATCATATTGTTGGTGACGATGTAGTATACCTAAGGAGGTAATATGGGGTACCTAGGGAGGTACCCAATGGGAATGTGGTTATGTATTATTAGTGGAAGTCATTTAAAATATGATAATGTGGTCATTCAATGTAAGGTGGACTAGGTCAACCATATTAATAAAGGCCTACTATGGTAGTTGGATGTAATAAATGTGAGAATGATATTTAGAAGTTTCCTAGGAGATAGAGAGAGCTATATAAAGAAGTGTAAGCAATGTAATGAATCATAGTGAATAATATTGTCATTGTAAAAAGCAAGTATTGCTTGAGGAGTGCATTCCTTCCTTAAGGAATAATATATGGTGTTACCCTACCTCAAGGGTTTTGAATATTTCTTGTGTTCATGTTATGGTGAATGGTTTATGGTTTATTATTGGTCTTATTGAAGTATATTTGTAGATCTAGTATAGGTACTTAACAATTGGCATCAGAGCACTTTCCTTGGCCAAAGTAGGGAAGAAATTTTTGCTCTTTTTGCAAAAATGTTCTAGGGAAGAAAAAGAGGGCGACGCACTTTAGGTTCAGATCTGAAGCTTTACGAGCTGAATTTGGAAAAAAAAATTGGTTACTTGAATTCTTCTCAGAAAAATACCCAATTTCAAAAAACAAATCAACTGAAATGGAGTCTGGGAAGTGAAGTTATGAGAATTTTAAATTCAACAGTTTTTCAGGGTTTTTCCGGAAAAATCCATGATTTTCTGTCGTAACTTATTGTTCTATTTTTTGTTTTTTTTCGTGATGATTGTCGAACTGAAGAGTTCATAGGGTGATTTCCTCTCAAACCCTCAAAGAAATTCTACAAATCACTGAATCATTCAAATCCCAATTGTATGACACATTGGATGACTTTGTAGATGGCCTCACAAATGACTTCAATGATAGTTTTCGTAGTATTCAAGATTCATTGGATAGAATGAACGAGAGATTTCTTATGGAGGACATCAGGGATGAATATAATCAAGAAATATATGTTTGGTATGATTTGGAGGCCGATTGCGATGATTGGTATATGGATAGTTGTCATTTATGGGATGACAACCACTTTCATATTTTATTTGATGACTCTAATCCACCTTCTGTAGAGAGAATCAATGTGACAAATTGGGAGCCAATTATTATTACCAGTGTCCATCCTGCATATTCTACAGTGGTATTATTCCTTCCAGATTTTGTTACGACCCTTTTCCACTATCTAGATGGATCTTCTTATTTGGATCCACATGACAAGTGTCAGTCTTTGGAGCATCATTTTGAGTTGGTTATTGGGTTCCAAAATATTCCACGGGGAGTTCACATGAGCACTTGGACATGGGACCCAAGATTACAATGGTGGTTGGAATACTTCAGCATGGTGGCTTTCCTTTCTACATGGGATCTTGTTTCTCTAGTATTCTTCATCATTATGGTCCATAATTATCCATGGAACCATGCTATATGGTTGTACATCAAGCATTGAGGACAATGCTTTCATAAGGGGGATGGAATGTTAGATAGCTAGAGAGGTAGTAGTGGGAGCCTAGAGGGCCCATAATGATAATAGTGGAGGGAATTCAATGTAAGGTGGACTAGGTCCACTATATTATTAAATAAGACCCACTATGGTAGCTATATATAATAAATAGGTAGTTAGATATAATAAATGTAAGATGACTTCCTAGAAGATTCTACTTCTATAAGATCCCTTCTCTAGAATGTTCTTAGGTTATGGTAGAACTATATAAAGGGGTTCAAGCAATGTAATGGGACATGGAGAGAAGTATTGTATTGTGAGTTGTAACTCAATAGGAGGATTCCCCCTTGAAGAGGCAAGTGAACATGAGAGGATCCCTTCCATAATAAGATCCATTATATGGTGTTGCCCTACCCTAAGGGTTTTGATATAATAAAGCGGTGGTTTTTCTATATTATTATATAAATATTTTTGGTGTTTCTTTATGCAAGTATTTGGTTTTTAACAATTGGTATCAGAGCATTTTACTTGGCCAAAGAAGGGAATAATTTTTCACTCTTTTTGTAGAATTTTTCTAGGGAAGAAAAAGAGAGTGGCGCACTTCAGGTTCATATCTGAAGCTTTACGAGTTGAATTTGGAAAAAAAAAATTGGGTATTTGAATTCCTCTCGGAAAAATACCCAATTTCTATAAACAAATCAGCCGAAACAAAGTCCGGGAAGTAAGTTATGAGCATTTTAAATTCAATAGTTTTTCAAGGTTTTTCTGGAAAAAGCCACGATTTTCTGCGGTAATTTATTTTTAAACCCTAGTTTTTGTTGAATAATTTTTCCAAGCAAGATGTTTTTTACAGGAAAACATGATGGTGCTAGTATTGAATACTTCTTAAATTCCCACAATTCAAAATGGAAAGGGCAGTGGAAATCTTTTGTAGACTGGGGTTTCAAAGGTGATGCTCTCAAATGGTGGAAATCATTTCACCATTCTGAGTGGATGTCACTTTATGAGGAAGCACTTGAAAAATTACTTTTAGACAAGTGGTATCATACAAAGAGTAAGGATAAAGACATCACCAAGAGTTTATTTTCATGTGGAAAATCTATATTACAAGTTCATGGTTGTATTGATAAAGAAAATGTCATTATTTCTATTAACCCTAGTTGCAAACAAAATTTTATCAATATTCAGTCGGTTAATAGATTGCAAGTTGCAGTAAAGAATATTCAAAACACACAGGTTGCAGGTGAAAATGTTAAACTTTTTAAATATTTGAAGCTCAGTATGGATAAATATGTGTTGTATTCAGATTTTGAGGCTCTAGATATGGGTGATGAAGACATTGTTTTGGGATATCCCTAATAGAATTAGTGGGTACCTTTAATATTAATGTGTAAAATAAGTTTATAAAGCATTGGTACAAGAAAAAGAAAATTACATTGCAAGATGTGTCTATTAGTAAGAAAGATAGGCCCATGGAAGCTAGAAAATAAGTTATTTTTGACTCTAAAGTTGAATGAGAGGAAGAGTCTACAGAAGGAGATGAAGCAAAACTATAGGAAGGAAATAATCAAGAAGCTAAGGAGGTCGTTGAATCAGAGGAACAAAGTGTTTTATAATTGAAGAAAAACTAACAGATACCTATAGTTGTTGTATATCTCCATCCACATCATATAGAGACACAACAGTCATCAAGGCAAGGGCGTGTGCATCAACACATTTATGCGCCATCAGGGCACCAGACATAAAACCGATCAAGAGGTGCATGGAGGACTACCAACACTACGAGAAGAGCTCAAGCTACATAAACAATCCCATGGAAATCCTGACATGATGCAGAGAAAGATCAAGGTGGCAAGGCAACAGATAGACATCATGTTCGACTTCTATTGGGATGAATGGATGGTTGTACTTGGTACCAGTTGGATACATTGCTTAGTCGGTCATATTGTATGGTTTCTTCTCATGTTTTGAGCATGAAACCTGTGAAGGGGGATGAAATGTAGTCTACCTAAGGAGGTAATATGGGGTACCTAGGGAGGTACCCAATGGGAATGTGGTTATGTATTATTAGTGGAAGTCATTTAATATATGAGAATGTGGTCATTCAATGTAAGGTGTACTAGGTCCACCATATTAATAAAGGCCCACTATGGTATTTGGATGTAATAAATGTGATAAGGATCTCTAGAAGGTTCCTAGGAGATAGAGAGTTATATAAAGAAGTGTAAGCAATGTAATGAATCATAGTGAATAATATTGTCATTGTAACAAGCAAGTATTTCTTGAGGAGTGCATTCCTTCCTTAATGAATAATATATGGTGTTACCCTACCTCAAGGTTTTTGACCATTTCTTGTGTTCATGTTATGGTGAATGGTTTATGGTTTATTCTAAGTCTTATTGAAGTATCTTTGTAGATCTGATATAGGTACTTAACAGACGAGTGCCTGATCTTGGTCCTGCATGTGGATGATTTATTCCTTACCGGTTCAGAAAGACTTATTGTTGAATGAAAGCAAGCATTGAATTTTGACTTTGAGATGAAGGATCTAGGTATGATGCACTACTTCTTGAGACTAGAAGTATGACAGAGAACTGATGAGATTTTCTTGATTCAAGGAAAATATATAGTTGAGATATTGAAGAAGTTCGGTATGACAGAGTGCAAATCCATTCCTACAATGATGATGCTGGAGTTGAGGAAGATATATGATGTTCCTACTGATTCACACAATATTGATCCACAACTGAGAGGATCACTAATGTATCTGGTTAACACCAGACCTGATATATGCTATGCAGTGAATGTACTTAGTCAATTCATGATTCAACCAAGACAGATTCACTAGATAGCAATGAAGCACATATTGATATATCCACAAGGCACAGTTGGATATGGCCTGAGATATGTCTCCAGTGTAAACTTGAGTTTGCAGGGATATTCCAATGCAGATTGGGCAGGGAGCGGAGTGGACTAGAAGAGCACATGCGGTTGATGTTTTACCTTGGATTCTACCATGGTTTCCTGGTGCAACAGGAAACAGAGATATGTGGCCTTGAGTACTGCAGAAATAAGGTATATAACATTGAGTGTGGCAGTCTGCGAAGAAGTGTGGCTTTGCAAACTTATGACAGATTTATTTGATCATGAGATGTATCCTACCATTATTAATTGTGATAACTAGAGTTGTGTGAATCTCTCTGAGAACCCTATGTTTCATGATAAATCAAAACACATTGATATAAAATATCATTATATCAGAGACATGGCGTATAGGAAAGAAGTACACGTGCAGTACCTTCCTACACATGATAAGATTGCATATATCTTCACCAAACCACTTGCCAAGACGAAGTTCAAGTACTTCTGTGAGAGACTTGTCTTGGTGGAGAATACATCCCTAGCTGAGAGGGAGTGTTGATGATTATAACAAAGACAAAGTTCAAGTACTTGCATGAGAGACTTTTCCTGGTGGGGAATACCTCCCTAGATGAGAAGGAGTGTTGATGCTTATAGCCAAGACAAAGTTCCAGTACTTCTGTGATAGACTTGGCTTGGTGGAGAATGCCTCCCTAGATAAGAGGGAGTGTTGATGATTACAACTACGTGATACATCCTCCACAACATAGACTGAGTGAGGTGGCCTTTTTGATGATTACAATTTCCTAGGACATCCTCTAGGACACAAACTGAGTGAGTCAGCCTAAGAGATATCCCATGAGTTGGGTGTGACCATGAGATGCATGTGTAGTTCTTCTCTAAGTAGGAGATGGAACGTTGTTTTCCCCTGTGTAGGGAATATGCCTATGAGTTGGGTGTGTCATTCTCTATGAGACATAGATGAAACTATGTGAGCCCTTGATAAGGGAAGATGCCCATGATATGGGTGTATCATTTGAGATGAAATGATGTGTACCCCTGTGAGGGATGAAGGAGTCCATGTGATGGGTTTACTATTCTCCTTTGTGAGGAGAGTTGAGATGATGTGATACACCAGATGATTCTCCTATGAGACTTAGTGAGATAGAGATCTATTGAGTAGGTCATTCTTGTGGCTCAGCATAGGTGGATGTGATCCTAGTGGTTGAGCACTAATGAGTGTGTATCCTAATGATTTTCCTGTGAGACGTAGTGAGATAGAGATTTGTTGAATTGGACGTTCCTTTGGATGAGCACAAGTGGATGTGATCCTAGTGGTTGAGCACTAGTGAGTGTGTATCCTGATGATTCTCCTATGAGACGCAGTGAGATAGAGATCTGTTGACTTGGACGTCCCTGTGGCTGAGCATAGATGGGCGTGCCCCTAGTGGTTGAGCACTAGTGCGTGTGTGAGATCCCTTTCTATATTTTCGAAGAGTCAAACTTACCTGTAACCCTAATTGTGATGTAAGGGGTATAGGTCGGCCCCACAATAAAGTGAAATATAATTAATTTAAAAGATAATTAATATGGTAATTATTAATTATATTTTGAGTTATTGAGGTTGGCCCTGTTGTGCCAATAGACACCACTTTTGATGTCTATATTATAATAGAAATAAAGGTGATTTCCGCATTTATTAATTACAACACACATGTGATTTTGGAAATTTAATCAAGTACAAGTTCTAGGGATGAAGTGCGCTCCTCTCTTGGGCACTAGCCTTCTTGGTTTTGTGAGCACCCTTTTGTGTGCTAGGTTTATGGTATGGGCGGTATTTCTCTTGAAGAATATAACAAACAATTGGTTGGGTTTTCTTCCCTTGTTGAGAAGGGTTTCCCAGGATACTTCTTGTGTACTTGTGCATGGTATTTCTTCTCATTATCTTGGTTACTGCAGAAAATTCTATATGGTGTAGCTACAATTGTCTATGGTTCAATTAAAATTCTAAAATTGAAATAAACGTTATGCTTGATCCTAGATTAGTGAAAAATAAACACAAATGGAACTAAAGGGCCAAGTCGTAACATTTCCAGTATATGGAAGGTCGAGGATCATGTATCTCATGACGTGACATGGAAACCCGACACCATTTTTTTAATTTTGAGCACAAAACCCGATATACACGAGATGTAATGGTGAAACCTACGTATACACATGTTGTATAGTTGTTAGGGCGCGTATATGTGGAAAAATCTATTTTTTAGCTCTGGGAACAACAAAAGGGGGACTTCAAGTCTGCATAGGGAAATGGAAAAGGCCTTCTGAGGATGTTTGCATGGGATGAAGAAAATATTTCTATAGCAATGGGCAGTGTTGATGTCTTACTAGGATTCTAATGGTTACAATCATTAGGAACAATGGCTTTTAATTTTCAAGAACTTTTCATGAAATTTTCATTGGAAGGAAAAGAAATTGAGTTAAGGGGTATCACAGTGAGACCCAGTAATGTGATAAGCTCTAATGGCATGAAAAAATTATTGAAAAAGGGGCATCAAGGTTGTTGACGATTAAAATTGCAACGATGAATTCCACTTGCAAAGCATTGCTAAATAAATATTATTTAATTATGATAATAATATAATACTAGTAGATGGGACCCCCTTTTAGACTAGAGGTGCAAGGATATACATATTACACATATTTTGTTGTTGTTATGATGTTGCCTACATAGTCCTACATTTTTTATGATGTAGTCTTGGTTTCATTTGGTGTGATAATGAGTGGATACTGAATTATTGTTGAATTTTTTTGGTAATCACTTGCGACATAGAACAATTTCCATGGGTATGAGGATCATGTTCTTTACAACTTCTATGTTATAACTTAGTTACTAATTCATGTATTGATTACTTATCCACATATATGCAAGGGATACTTAATGGGATCTTTATCAAAACAAAGAAAAAAAACTATGAAAACGTTCTAAAGTTATAGCAAAAGGAAAGAAACTATGTATTAATCCTAAAGCCATGATAAAATACTACATGCAAACTTCGAATGAAAGAAGCAATGGATACAAGTGTTACTCCTAACTATTATACTATGGTTTGGTTAAAGGACTATGCAAATTTTATTAAAGTTGAATGGAGGCACATATAGAAATGTTGATATGGATTATTGTCTGGAGTTATGGCAAAGGTTAACATATGAAATATCACGGGTGGCGCACTATGCAATAGATATGGTCTCAGATCTTATGATGGATTGGGATTGATTATACACTGGTTATATGGTTTGATTTTATGTTGGATTTTATGTTTATTGGGTTGTCTCGTACATGGAAATGAATGGGGCCAGGTGAGGAAGCAATGTGCATTTACTGCAAATCACTCCAAACCTCCCTATCCCCTGTCACCCTAACATTGTTACATTGTTTCTCTGTTGGTTGTGAATCCATGCATTTTCAGGTTTTGGAAGGGAAAGCTTGGCCAACTCATCATTTAAGCGATTTTGTCACAGTTATGGTTCTTTTCTCTCCATCTATGATGGATTCTCTGTACTATGAATCAAATGGCGGCTCAGGAATGCATGGATTTTGTGTTTTCTTGAGTTTTTCGATTGTGTGTAAATATGGTGTTGTGGCTTTCTATGATGACTGCAAAATGTTGATGATTGTAAGTGGAATAATGGGTATTATTAAGTTGTGCAATGGTTATTTGCTCCGTCAGTGTGGTTTTTATGATGGGTCTCTGTGGAATAATAGTGATAGTGGTGCAATAAGGCTCTACATTTGATGGTTGATGGTTTTTATTCACCATTCATTGTATCAGTGTCTTTCAAATCATTTCCCTCTTGGTCATTGTTGTAATATTTATCTAGTTGTAGAGAAACTATAGACAGTTGGTGTGTTCTTTTGTTTAAATCTCGAGCTATGGTTGATGGCTTGCTTCTTACTATATTTTCGTTGAAGGCTTTCCAAAGGTCCAGTATTGATTGGTCTCGAATGTTAATATAGGCCTTTGAATGTATCAAATTGATATGAACCACGTCCTGGGTTTTTTTCCCACAAAGATTCTCCACGACCTTCCCTCTCATCTCTCCTATAATGATGATTGTATGTTGTGAAGCATCATTGTTTTTTCTGTCAAAAGTTTTGACCTCCTGGGTGTTGGAAAGATTCATTATCCCTCTATGGCTTTGAGTACCCTTCAATGTTTAACATAACCCTCATTCTTCTCTACAAAGTGTTAGTGGCACCTATGTGTAAACTAAGTTGTTTAACTCGAATTGACTTTATCCTCCACTCGAGTGTTTGCTTATGGTTCTGTCAAAGGCTTGAAAGTATAAGACAAAAGACCACAGGGCTTTTAAAGAGCGTGACTCTCTGTGTTCAAGATTACATTATGGCCTATGATGGTTAATCATTGATAAATGGATATGAGGACTTGAAAGACCATTATCTCCCTGTGTTTTTAAAATAATACAAGTAGTATTTCGTTGCCTCTCTATATTTATTTTTTTAAGAGACTGACTCAGACTCTAATTGTCTCTACTCTCCTAGGGAACATTCTAGGGTTTGTCAAGTTTTGGGCTATCTGTTTAGTGATTGTGGGAGGTTGAAGACATGTGTTACCTCATTTATATACCCATACTTTTGGGTCAAATCTCTATGTGGTCCTTCTGTGATGAAATTGTTTGAAAATATAAGAAAGGAGATGAGTGGTTGTATACAATCGAGAGTTGTCTTTGTATTCATTTATGGTCTCGATCATTGTGTTTTATCCATCATGGGATTGCATAAGATGACACTTGTGTGAGTTTTACTAAACCCGATCAAGGTTCTGGCAAGTTAAAAGAGGTGTTTGTGTGTCAATTTAGTTATGTTCACTTCATATATAATATGGTTCTATGAGAATCATCGTGTAGACTATTATTGTTTTTTAAAAGAATTTTATATATGCCGATACACACAAATGTCAAGCTCGGGGTTTGTGTTTGGGTTGACTATTGTTATCGATTCAAGATTATGTTGATTGTTATGATTGAAGAACTCTGTATGATTGGGCATGCTTTTAAGCCTGTCTGTGATTGAAATGGCACCTTTGTATATTTAAATCAGGCCCAATTGTTGTTTGGAGAACAATGACTATTGATTGTTTATCGTGGTGCATTATTGATTATCAGGGATAAATGTTGGGCATATTATAACAAGAATTGTTGTGCATGTTTTGTTTATTTTAAAGGGAAGAGATCAACATTATAATATACTATATTGTTGAATGGAAAAAGTTTACATAAGTTATAATGCACAAACTATTATGAATTAAGGATTTCTGGGAAATTTAATTAGTATTGAAACAACAAGCAGTTTGCATACAAATGAGGAACAATGAATGTTTTGGTCTTGGAAGTGGATTCTTTTTGGATTAAATTTGAAACAAAGTTATGATATTGTATTTATTTAATTTATTTTATGAACAATATCCATCTAATTCCCTATCATTTTCTCACTTTTTTTCTCATTACAAATCCCCTCATGATCCCAGATTCATTTTGCATGCCCTGTTCATTAAAATTAACTTAAATCTTTGTATGACAACAATTAAGAAATAACACAGAGATAGATGACAACTGATATGGTTTTGTAATTATTGCACAATCAATTGTTTAATGAATTATTGAGCAGTAATCATGTTCTTATTCCCTGTCATTTTCTCACTTTTTCGCTCAATAAAACACCCTCAGATATCCCTAAACTCTAATTCACCCCCTTCTCATTGACAATTATTAAATAAAATTTATGGATTGGATTGCATGGGTCTAATGTGATTGTTGAGCCAAAATTTGTTTCATATTAAGATAATTTCATGTATGGTCTGTTTAAGAAGCTAGTTGCTAATAATTGTTCCATACAGGATGAGTTTCTTCAACAGAGGAATTCATGGACGAAATAATAGGGGCAGAGAAAATTGGAACAGAGGGCCTAGAAGGCCCAGATTCTCAATACATCTTGATGTTAAGCCTCAAGAGTTAAACCGTCTCTTTCAAGATATATTTTTCAATTGGATTGGACAAGGGATAGTCCAACCTAGACCAGAGAGGCCTCCCTTCCAACCCCAGTGTTATCACATGTTTCTGCAGGAGGGATGTTTTTCCTTTGGTTTTGTCCTTTAGGTGGGAAAAGGAAAAGAAAGGGGCTAAAAACCCACTAAATGATGCTTAGCCTAAGTTTATCGAGGTTGATGTGACCGTTTGGTGTGTTGTGTTAAGAGCTCCATGGATATGGGAGGCTAATATCTGAGCTCTCTAGATCAACGGTCGTCGATCATATCAGGGCCTGAACATGCACAGATGATAAAATTTGTAGGGCGGGCCGGGTTTGCAACCATGGTTTTGTGGAGGCGCTATGTGTCAGCTAGAGACACACATTGGGCCAAAAAGTGGTGAAGAATCAAACCACTTTTTGCAGCCCTCATATCTGCATGTGCATATAATGCCCTATCCCAGGTCGATAAGTGGTCGCTCTGTCCCATCGACAGTTGTCCCCCACTCCATATGTCTCCTCTGTCTGTCACATCCCCACTCCTCCATAACGTTCTCTCCCACACACCTGTCCTCCACTCATTGTATCACCTGTCACATCTCTCCTTCTCATCTCCTGACACCTGTTCCACCTCTCTCCATTTCACCTCCGTCCCATTACACCTCATCTTTCGCTTATGTGGCCCCAACGCTATCTGTAGTCCCCTCTTCCCATGCACAACTGTCCACCTGGACATCTCTTGTCTTCTATTCTATGCCCAGCTCCCCCAGCGCTTTGCCAGCATCCACATTTGTTGTCAAGTCTCCCTTGCAAGCATCCGGCTCAAATCCAAATGGTAGAATGTTGAAGCCGCCACATCCTATAGGTACAGAGTTGACTTGGGCCTTCCTCGATCCCGATGAAGCACTTATTGAGGCAGGTGGTGGAGGTTGAACATCGTTTCCACCATAAATGGAA
This sequence comes from Picea sitchensis, assembly GCA_010110895.2. Classification (NCBI taxonomy): domain Eukaryota; kingdom Viridiplantae; phylum Streptophyta; class Pinopsida; order Pinales; family Pinaceae; genus Picea; species Picea sitchensis. The sequence continues at coordinate 155,028 of SNQJ01S0001774.1, read as the reverse complement.
AACCCAGAAAAGGACTATCAGCTACTCAACTCAACTACAGAGCCTTCTTGAAGCACGATTGCTTCTGACATGAGCTCGCTTATGACAGGAGACTACATGCATAGTCTACCAGGAAGCATGCAGACATAATTCCTTCAATGTAGAGACTCGAGCATGCATCTGTAGTTTTTCTCTGAGTATATAGGATTCTTCCTCATATTTTGTAAAGGGTCGTCAACTTGTTTAGCAGAGCTCCCTATTTTGTAATGTTTTGATGCTAGAACTGTTCTCTGGTTATGTATAAGATTTGAGACTTTCAGATTAATAGAAGTCAACCTCTTTTTATCTCTTTGTAAAAACAATGCTAAAACACTCGGGCATGGAGGATCTATTCGAGGGTTGTTATGTCCTTGTAATGTAGGTTTGATTGCAGTGGTATTGTGACCAGTTTTAGTCAGCTTCCTTTTGATATTTTTCTCTCTTACAATGAATGGCTCGGGCATGGACGATCCAGTCGAGTTGTTGTAGATACATGGTGATGTAGGTTTGATCATTGTGTTGTTTAGACTGTGTTGTTTGAAAATATTTCAATGTTTGAAACTTGAGCATGATCTTGAGCCTGATTTTTTCTTCTCCAAGCTGCTTGAAGTCCTGATGCCCATAATAGTCTTGTCCACCTTTCTCACTAAGTCTTCCCTCTGCTCACACTTAAACTCAATTCACTGACTGAAGTTAGTTGTGGCACTCACTTCCCTCTACATTTCTTGTCAAGTTTTGTGTTGAACATCATTCATATATTGAGTTTTTTCCATTGAACTCCACTCATATAAACCAAACATCCACCAAAAAATCTGATGGGTACTGGGCTTATCCTCCCGCAATTTGGGGGTAACTCTCAGTGCTAACATTCACGATGTCGTTGCCGGGGATGAATTGAATATTTTCCCTAGGATTGAACTACAAATATTACTAGTTATGAAGATGCATCAAGACTTAGTACATCAAATATTGCAACTGTGCACCTGGTGACTACACTGAGACAACTCCATGGTCTCAACTCCATTGCTTTAGTGTGGATGCTTCTAGGTACACCTGGTAGCCCTTGAGAGAACACAACGATTAGATCTGGTCTTTAATGGTGAACAAGGACCAAACACACTCTTGTTTCATATATTTCACCTGGCGACTCCATGATTAAAGGATCGATTGGTGACTCCATTAGTTCGAGATGGAAAAGATCATGGCTCAAAGGTTTGCTCCTTTTAATTTTTCTGTTGTTCCTGGTTTTCCAAATGTTGTTCCTGCTCCAAATGAATGGAATGAGTATTTGCCTATATTTGGAGAGCGTAAAGAGGACAACCCTGCTCAACATCTCAGTGAGTTTCATGAACTGATGCACTAGTGGGAGATACATCATGAGGATGTATTAATGAAGATGTTCATGTTCTCTTTAGCAGGGGATGCTTGTGAGTGGTATCATTCTTTACCCCCTTCTAGTATTTTTTCACTAGGAGAATTTCACGCACCTTTCAAGGCTCATTTTCAGAGGTTTTATCCCTCTAAGTTAATTTTTCATAACTATTGTGAGGGATACATCAATTGTATTTAAGATATAGCTACTTCCTACGCAGGCTGTGAGGATGAGCCTGATGACTTGGATAAAAAATCAATCCTTTCTCATCCATGTTCGCCTACATCATAGGAAAGCTATGAGGATGAAGGTTGTGAGGAGGAAGAAGATGTTTTGAGTGAAGTAATGGAACTGGTAAAATCTCTCTCTGCCCAACTAGAAAGGTTGAAATCTGAAGAAAGCGTAGAGGATTTTCCAATCCTTGAGGTGGGTGTCCTTGGCATCTCTACTAAGGATACTAATGAAAATTTCATAATTGTAGAGTTCTTGATTTCTGCTCTTGAGGTGCCTATTGTCCCTAGCTGTGATGATTATTCAGATGAAGAGCAGCAGAGCCCCACATCAGAGTTTGTTGACCAGACGAGTGACCAACCTATATATGACAGCTATGAATCATATTCTAAGCTAGATTTGCAGGATTTCCAAGAGCATACAACATAGCCTTATTTTCTTCTTATTAAAGGATATTATCACGAGGTAATCATCCATCCTGGGCCTGCAGAAATCACTGAGTAGCAGATTGAAGAAAGGATCTTTCTCACATGCCCTGTCTATGATGATTATGATGCTGACCCTTGGGAGAGCCAAGAAGATGAACCAAGGGAGAAACAAAAGGGGCATTTTGGTTCCTGTCCAAAGCTTGTAAATGAGCATCCATCACCTGAGATCAGTCAGGCTACATCAAATTCTCATCCATCTATGCATACTAGCGATATTCATCCCTGTATGAGCGGTTGTGGAGTAGAGCATGCTTTCTTCTACCAGTTTCACAAAATGTGCCACTCATTCTATGAGCCTATCAATGACAACAGGAAGTGACATTTCCATGATATCTTGGAGCCACCCTATTTTATCTCGACTTCAACCTTTGGAGGAAAGATGAAGGGTGTAACCGTTCTGCTATCATGGTTTCATCATTTTCTACTAATCACTAGCAGAGTAAAAGAGCTTCCAGTTAGGAAGTTACTTGAATGGCTATGGTGGAAATTTGCTTTCACCTAGAACCATGCAAAAATCAATTAGTTTAGTCTTGTATATAAATAAGCTCTTATGGAGCCAATGTATGTGTATTTTCACTTTTACTTTCAGCCTGTATTCTTCAGCAGGGTGTTTTGAGCTTGACTCCTTAGCCCAACTGAAGGCAACTGGAACTACAAAAGAGATCTTAGAGCCTCGCGGGGAGGACTCTATCCCCCATGGAGCCTGCAGAAGGGATGCTTTTCCTTTGATTTTGGCCACTAGGTGGAAAAAGGCAAAGAAAGGGGATAAAAACCCACTAAATGGCGCTTATCCTAAGTTCGTTGGGGTCGATGTGACCATTTAGTGTGCTATGTTAAGAGGCACATGGATCTGGAGGGCTAATATTTGAGCGCTCCAAATCAACAGTCGTTGATCATATCATGGCCTCAACATGTGTGGACAATAAAAATTGCAGGGTGGGCCGGGTTTGAAACCGCGGTTTTGTGGAGGTGCTATGTGTCAGCCAGAGACACACATCGGTCCCAAAAGCGGTGAAGAATCAAACCAATTTTCACATTCCTGATATGCGCATGTGAATATAAGGCCCTATCCCGAGTCGACAAGTGGTCTCTCTGTCTCACTGGTAGTTGTCCCCAACTCCATATCTCTCCTTTGTTTGTCACATCCACGCTCCCCCATAACGTTCACTCCCTCACACCTATCCTCCACTCACTGTCTCACTTGTCGCATCTCCCCTTCTCATATCCCGCCGCCTATGCCACCTCGCCTCATCTCACCTCCGTCCCATTACACCTTAGCTCCCAATTGTGTGGCCCCCACGTTATCCTTAGTCCCCTTTTCCCATCCACGACTATCCACCTGGCCATATCTTGTCCGCTATTCTATGCCTCGTGCGCTCATTTGCTTCGCCAACGTCCATGTCCCTTGTTAGGTCTCCCTTGCAAGAATCTGTCTCAGATCCAGATGGTAGAATGTTGAGGCCACCACATACTATAGGTGCAGAGTTGACTTGGGCCTTCTTTGATCCCGATGAAGCAATTATTGAAGTAGGTGGTGGCGGTTGAACATCGTTTCCACCATAAATGGAAATCCCAGAAAAGGATTGTTAGCTAGTCAACTTAGCTACAGAGCCTTCCTGAAGCACGATTGTGTCTGCCATGAGCTTGCTTTTGATAGGAAACTACATGCAAAGTATTCCAGAAAGAATGAAGATGTAATGCCTTCAATGCAGAGACTCGAGCACGCTTTTGTATTTTTTCTTTGAGTATATAGGAGTATTCCTCATATTTTGTAAAGGGTCGTCAACTGGTTGAGCGGAGCTCCCTATTTTGTAATGTTTTGATGCCAGAACTGTTCTCTGGTTATGTATAAGATTTGAGACTTTCAGATTAATAGAATTCAACCTCTTTTCATCTCTTTTTAAAAACTATGCTAAAACACTCGGGCATGGAGTATCTAGTCTAGGCTTGTTATGTCGTTGTAATGTAGGTTTGATTGCAGTAGTATCGTGACCAGTTTTAGTCAGCTTCCTTGTGATCTTTTTCTCTCTTACACTGAATGACTCGGGCATGGAGGATCCATTTGAGTTGTTGTAGCTGCATGGTGATGTAGGTTTAATCATTGTGTTTCTGTGACTGTGTTCTTTGGACATATTTCAGTGTCTGAAACTTGAGCTTAAGAGTGATATTTAGATTAATTTTTTCTTCTCCAAGCTTCTTGAAGGCCTGATGCCCATAGCAGTCTTGCCCACCTTTATCACTAATTCTTCCCTCTGCTCACACTTAAACTCAATTCACTGACTAAATTTAGTTGTGTCCCTCACTTCCCTATACATTTCTTGTCAAGTTCTATGTTGAACATCATTCATATATTGATTTTTTTCCATTGACCTCCACTCATATAAACCAAACATCCACAAAAAAATATGATGGTTATTGGGATTATCCTATCGCAATATGAGGGTGACTCTCAGTGCTAACATACAACATGTCCCTAGTATCCCTTTTCCGCCTCATGTTTCTTTGCAACCTCAAGTTCCCGAGAATGACATATGGTAGGAGATTGTTCACCCAACAGTCTCCCAACATCGTGGCAGGCCAAATTTGTCTCTACTTGCTCCTCCTCCACCTGTTAACCCAAATGCCCATATTTCCCCTACACACTCACCTGTAAAGTCCTCCCATGAAAGTAAAAGACTCAAAATGGAAGCACACCACATGCATGACAAAGGAAAAGTTGTTGCTTCCCCCTCCTCTCCCTCAAGTGATTCAACCAAATCTGTATCATCCGGTGTGCACTTGAGAGATGATTGTTCCCATGTCATTAGTGAGATCAAGCCTCAAGGTTATACACAGCCTAAGGCCAATTCAAGGAAGTCAAAAGGGGATAACAACAACAAAGGAAAACTTGTCTCTCAAAGTGGAAAATACAGTTTTTTATTATGTTTTATTATGGTTTATTTGAGAAAAGTGGATTGCTAAAGGTTTTGGACAACAAACTATTTTTGGATATTTTGGATATTATATGTTTGGATATAATTTGAAATATCATTGATATTTAATTTTCAAATTATGGGAATGATTATGGTAGCCACAAGGAGGGATGTGTTTGATTGATTGACTAGTTATGTTTATTTTTGTTAAGAAATTAAAGGGAGTCACAAGGGGTCCCACCTACTAGTTATTATTTATTAAAAGACCCTTATTATTATTATTATATTAATTCTTCCCCTAAACTAAAAGTTAGTTGAATTTTAGTTAACTTAACTAAATGAAGTAGTTGAACTACTTCAACTAATTTGGAATGCATAAAAGAAAAATGAGAAGGAAGAACAAATGGAGAATAGAAGGAGAAAACATACTAAGGTTTGCTCTTCATTTTTATTGAGATAGTTCAGTTTTCATTCATTCTTCAATTCATTAAAGGCCTAATTCTCTTTTATGACAGTAGGGTCCTATTTTAGACCGTTGTAACAATATTGAAATTTTGGCTTTCGGCAACTTAGGAGAGAAAAAATTTATAGTGTTTAACTACCGAATGTGTAGATATGAGAAAACGACCATATGTCTATCACGCACATCACTGAATGTTCTCTACCTGTCATCTTCAGTCAAATAACACCGAAATCAGCCCCAAATTCCACAACAGTATACCAGTCACAAGCCAACTCATGAAAAATCCAAAGACAGAGTTCACGTGAGAATCAAAGAAATGTACCATATGTTTGAGCATTGAGTCACAAGGGGAATGAATGGAAGCATTGGCAGTGGAACGACCACATACACTGAGCATTAATCCACATGGAGAAAAATCTCACGAGTCTGGGTTTTTTGTCGTCGGGGATTTTGCGAACGTAGATATTTTAATAACTACAGCCCCGATCCCCGAATTCACTAAAGTATTAAAGGATAATCCAGGTCAAATAAAGATTAAGAAAGATTAACGTTAATAAATCTCATCCCAATTTCGCGATTCAGGATTTCTCGCGTCAAGTATTATCGAAGTCCCGACACTTAAATCCATGAAAGGTTAAATATTAATTGCTAATTGTGATTAATTAAGAGATTAAAACAAATGATTATCGTCTAATTAATCCCATCGCAATTTTGCGATTCGGGATTCCTTGCATGTCATAACACTTGAGGACATGATACCCGAAATCCAAAGGCCCGAAAGAGTGCAATGTAAAATCCAAAATCTATTTCGGGGATTTGGCCATCGGGGATTTGGCTGACGTAAATATTTTACTAACCATTGATTTGTTTCCCCGAATCCCGAAAACCCGAAATTGGGACTCTAGTCATATGCAAAATTGCTTTACAAAAATTCAATTTTTTCAGCCGTGGAGAGGTCGTATTTCATCTTCAAATAGTCAATAGACATCTAAAAATCCTAATATGTCCATTCATGTCTTAATAATTTCATTTTGAGCTTGGTAAGGCAGTCAAAAGTCCCCCGCAAGATGAGGTTCGTTTTTAGAAATGTGGTGTTTTTACTGTGCTGAGTCATCATTTTCAAATGAGGATTCTGAGCGACTGGAGTATCATTTTCAGAAACGTTCGGAGGATTTTGTGCCTAACAAATCAGAGATCATTAGCCTTTTTAATTTTTCCTACAAGTGTCACATATTGGGAGAATCGAATCCATCTCCAAGCCTTGATTTTCAGATTTCATATTTTCCTGTTTTGACACATGTTTGTTAAATGCAGATTTGGGAAAAATGAAAAGGGGTCTCAGGGAATTGAGAGAGGTTTTTTCTCATAATAAACAGATGCACAAAATCCTCTTTTAGTTTATACACAAATTTTTCGATTCGAGATATATAGAGCCATAACCGTAGCCCTAGTTTTCGGCAGTTTTCCCATTTTCTATGGTAGAAAGTTTCAAGAATTGGTTGTAACCGTTGTTATCTTTTAGATTAGAGAGGATTTCGACCTCAATACATATAGGAGGCATATTTGTAAAAGGGGAAGGGATTAGTACTCATGGGAATGTAATCTTTTGCTTTCATGTTTAATATAAGAGTGCAGAGTCATTTTCGATCTACAACAAAGATTCTTGTGATGTTGGTTACAGGGTTTGTCTATTGCTCAGTTTTCATACTATTCCATTCACTTTTTCTTCCTGATTTGTAACATGTGTTTGTAATGGAATACATCCATTTGTTAGATGCTCTATTGCAGGACATGTTATAGGTTATTTCTTGTATATATTTGAAGGTTTAGAATTCATCCTTTTCTAGATGCTTTGTCCCAACTATCTCTTTCCACTGATTTATACTTGGAACTCACTCATTACTAAGTGCTCCTTGCATTTTGATATGTTTTCTCTTTATTCTGACACCATACTTTTTATAAATCCTTCCCTCTATAACCAACTTCTATCTCGCCTCTGCTCCATGGATTTCCATTGCCGAAACACTCTTATTACTTACTTGATCATTTGACTCCATGCCCAATGGACTACTTTCCGGTCCAACCCATCAACCCTAAAAACCCAAAACTTTTTGTTACCCACAGATCTACACACTATTAATCTTATTGAATATCCTATTGTGACATATTTTTGAGAGATCCCTCTCGGGTTGGAAGGGGTAGTTTCCAATCAAAAGTGGTTTGAGGTTATCTTGGAATTTACTTGCATGCAACCCAAGTCAAGTCCGAGTGACAAAATTTATTTCATTTAAAATGTGCTAAGGCTTGGCCCTATTACAACCTAGAACCAACTCTTGCGACAACATAGACAAAAAGGTTCAAAGATGAATCATATCATTCAAATTCTTGTTTTTAGAGGTATTGATCTATATTTGATAGTCTCTGTAGAATTGTCTGTTTATGAATTAAATTTCATGATTGATAAAGCATATTGTGCAGAGTCAAGTGGGAAGTAGTTTGTGGCAAGATGATACAGATTTTAAAGTTCAGTTTTTACTTCTTGTCAGAGTCCTTCTGTATGGTTTTCATCGAGGATATCTAAGTTTGACTTTGGTCCAAACTCCCTCAGGGATTTTTGTAAGGAGAACGATTCTTTTTATTTCTTGGAATGAAATAAGAGATTTCTATTGTCTCATCTGTGTTAATACGTGACTTGGTATTTTTTTATTTTGTCTCCACATTTACTTTTTCATTCTCTTATATTCGGAAAATTATATAAAAGTGTTTAATTTTGCAACAATATTTTATTTAAAAAAATCAGCCTAAGCCCTTTTAACTAATACTTGTGGGTTGGGAAAAAAAAATTGAGGCTATAAACATAGGGTAATATTCCTGAATATCTTGCCTTAGACAAGAAATATTTGAAAATGCTTGAGTAAGATAAGTTCATATATTTCCTCAACATTTATTTGGTGACCATACTAGGGAGATCTTCCATATCTCTCTAGTTGATTTTATGCTTGATTATCATTGAACATATTTATATTTATGATATCCTTCCTTTGAAATTTATTTGGCTACCATACTGGGTAGATATTCCATATCTCTCTGGTTGATTTTATGCTTGATTATCATTGAATATATTTATATTTCTGATATCCTTCCTTTGACTGTTTCATTTCTTCATGACTGTACCTATTGCAAGGAAACCCAATGTTGAGCCTGGTCTTAAAGATCAAACCAACATTAATTTAACCTTGTTTAATACCATATTAGAGACCACTAATACCCAGGTTGAACTTGAACTCTCATGGGCAGCAATTGAACAAGACATAAGTATCCGAGAACGTTCGGAATCTAGGCAAAGACAACCTAGGAATCAACCATTAACTTCAAGACCTTTGCTAATCTCATCATCTACCTTCTTACTTTCTTTTATTTCATTCTTTATTCTTTTCATCTCTTTTTCTTTTTATTCTAATTGAGTCCTTTTACATTCTTCTTGTTCCTTGAGCATTTCCTTTAACTTAAATATATGCCTTTGATTCTTTTTAAGAAACTTTTTAGTGTTATCAGAAAGATATCTATATTCTATATAGAAATGGTCATAGTTGTATTCAAATAGACCCCATTCAAATTTCCTTTTAAGCTATGATAGTTATTCTTCTACTTATTCCATGGGATAACTATCATCTAACTCTACACATACTATCTCTAGATTTTATTCTTCACTTGTAGAGAAATATTCAACATCATCACATTTTGAAATATTGCAATCGTGGGTTTTTGGAGATTCTTTACCTTCATTGATCTTAATGGAATTTTCTTCAAGGTATTCCTTTTTGCCAACATCATCACATTTAGAATCATTGCAAATAGAGGATTTTGGAGATTCTTTACCTTCATTGTTCTTGATGGAGTTATCTTTAGTGTCTTCCTTCTTTCTTTGGTATGCCTTCTCTAGCTTTAGCCATAGATCCTTGGAAGAAGTGCATTGTCCCATCGCGATTTCGCGATTCGTGATTTCTTGTGTTAAAGAGTCGTTCGAGTCTCAATACTCCAATCCATGAAAAGTAAAGACTAACCCCTGATCATGATTAATTAAGGGGTTAAAACAAGTGGTTAGTGCCTAAATAAATTGCATCGCGGTTTCGCAATTCGAGATTTACTTGTGTCATGCCTCTTGGGGACACGATCCTCAAAACTCTGAAACACGAACTCCTGAAAGAATTAAGCACTTAAATGTAATTAAGTTAATTTTAAATAAAGCATTACTGGTATTAAGTAACTTTTCACATTTCGTTATTCAAGAGTTTTCGATGACATTCCTTTTGAAATCCCAGTTTTGAATTGTCGATGTGTGGCAGTATCTATGACGGATTAATGGATATATTTTTTGACATAAAGTGCATATCTCCAGGCGTACCATCCCCATTAAAGAATTTAATTTTTATCACCTGTATTGCAAGATACCAGATATATAAAATATGCAGAACAGAAACGAAATGCTAGAAATGACAGAATAACAGTAAAATATCCAGCATAATCTTCACAATACACAGAAATGATATACGAAATAGCAACAGAAATAGCACTTTGAAT
>SNQJ01S0001774.1:119678-144953 GCA_010110895.2 Picea sitchensis | reverse complement strand
TGTGTGTGTGTGTGTGTGTGTGAGAGCTAAATGTTTAATTAACCCAAATATAATTTTATTTTAAATCATAATTTCCCAATAAAAAAATTAAATTTAAGATAAAAAATGTTATAAACCATAATTGTCCATTGACTATAAACAACAGTTCCAAAACAATATAGTAAAAATCTATTCTAACATTTATAAGAATTTAGTAAACATTGCACCACAAGATTGGTGTCAATTTCAATTTCACCATGTAATAATCTTCTACTTTTGTATTATATTTCAACAAATAATAACAAAATAAAAATATGTTTTAACATTTATCAGAATTTATTAAACATTGCACCACATAATTGATTTCAATTTCACCATGTAATAATTATTTAGTTCTATATTATGTTTCCAATAAGAAAATAAAATATGAAAAGCCATCCAATACAAATAATACAATCTCAATATAAAATTCTAAAATTACTAATTGGATATTTAAATCATTATCAAAGAATCTCGATATTTAAATCATTATAACACAATCTCAATGTAAAAAACAAAAATATTCACTAAATATTAATCAAGACATCTTTGAGATTTGCAAATAACAACATGTATAAGGTACTGTTGCCACCATTTCACCTTGTTTTCACTAATTTTCAGTGATCAACAGTGGCCTAGGAATGAGGTCAGGGAGCTTCAACTTTTAGTGCATAGGAATGAGCCTACAGAATTTGCGAGCAATGGACCTTCCTAAGATCTCGACACCTGAACTTTCAGGGAACAAGTTGGTTCTTTATGCTTGGTCGTAGATGTTTTAATTGTCTTATGCTTTCTTTTTGCATCTCAACCTAATTGTTTCCTTAGCAGAGACCTTAAATTTGTGAGATTGGAGAACACCACAATAATTTTCTCCTTTGTTTATTTCTTCATTCTAAATAAGCAACAACAATAGCGATGCATTTCAAATATTTTCATCAAAATGGACATTGTTGGACCAATCAACCTGCTGAGTTAGTGCATCGACAGTGTTGGACAAAAAATATACAGTCATAATTGGGACTGTCCAAATTAGAAGTTAACAAACTTTGCATACATTTTATATAAGAAAAGTTTTATTGCAGATAGAAAAATATACAACCAGAATTGGGGCTGTCAAATGTGGATAAGTGTATATTTTAGAATATGAAGAACGGTGGTTGTGTTCAAATTTGGGTAAGTGCATCTATGATATCACTATGAAAGGGTGCACAAACAAACTTAGGAAGATTCTCCTAAGTCAAGTTCACAATATTTGTTGAAACATTTGACTTTCTAAATAGAGATGCAAGTTCAAATTGCATTTTTTACTTTCTTGAATGAAGATGCAAGTTCAAATTGCATTTTTGCTATGAGATTTTCGTTGTGTTCTTATCAGTTTTCTTGGGTATCATTAATTATGTTATATTTCTGAGTCTTCATACTTTTAATACTGTCTTTGTTGAAAATGGAAGCTAGCTTGACTTTTGGATGAATAGTAATCAGTATCTCAGTTCATGGCATTGGAGTTAGACATTTGGATTTAAATTTTTTATTTCTTATCATTCTGTAAATGAGACATTGACATGAAATGTTCATTGCTTGTGTCTTTTTGTTACAGTGCAAAGTACTGTAACATATTTTAGTTGTGGGAATGATTGCAGTGGATATTTTCCCCATGGTTAAGGGTTTATTTCTATCTGTTGTATGTGATATTTTGTAGATTTTATAACTGTTCTTTCTTCTAGCTTTGTAAATGAGGATTTGACATGAAATATTGATGTCTTTTATCAGTTTCTCTATCAATGGAAAGTGGTTGTTATATATTTCAGTGTATCTATTCTGGAGGTTGAGGGAATGACTATAGTGAATATACTTCCTATGTTTCAAAGTTTGTTTCTATTTGTTGAGTGCTATATTAATGCAGATTCTTCATCATCGACACGTTCCTTTTCTTCCAATTTTATTTAGGTTGGTGAATGCTTCTTTCTATCTAAAATGAGGACTCTTTCTTGGTGAATATAAGAGTATAGTTTTCTACCTACAAGGGGATTAAAGCACTAAATTTATCATAGTTAAGATTGCAAATATAAATCTATCAAGACCGAGTGAAGAACGAAGGAAAATTTCAGAATCTAGCAGCAAAAAGGATTGTTGCATTGGAGACATTGCGACCATTCATGGAAAAGGAACTTTGGAAGGAAGTTGAGTGATGATTAAGATGCCCGATTAACCATAATGAATACCATATAATTGATTAATTAAAACACATATCTTTAAAGAAACCAAACACATATCTTTTTAAGAACATGCAAAACACATAGAAACTACAGTTAATTAAATTTACGGAAATTTATAGTTAATTAAATTTAAACACGCACACTGATATATTTACTGTTAATTAAATTTACATAAACTTACACATAGCTCCAAGACCTGACCACATCTCCACAGCTCCAAGACCCACCCTGATCTCCGACAACCCGCTCGCCCACAACTGGCCAACACTCATACTCACACTATCAACCACGCCAACACTCACACTATCAACTGTGCCAACACAACCACACCAACACTCACACTAATACTGTCAACTATCACCAACACTCACACTAACACTATCAACTATCTCCAAGAACTCAGAAAAACAGTAATAGTCATGATGTCCGAATAATATATAAACCTATTTTCGACCGAAAGGTCCTTTCAGCCAAAAGTTTCTTTTGGTCGAAAAGATATTTTGACTGAAATAACGTTTCAGCTGGAATATCTTTCAACCAAAAATATGTTACCAAATGAAAAAAATCCGTTTGGATAAAATTGTAAACGAAAATTAAGGGCATTGTCATGGCACCATTCAATTTTATGTTCAAAGGTTCGACCGAAACATATTTCGACCGAAAAAATAGAACTTTCGGCAGATTTTTTTTTTAGTTTGGATGAAAAAAGGTCTTTCCGGATTTTTGAGATCTGATTATCACGAAAGTGTTACCCACCTTCATGAATTTACCCTTGGACCAAAGTCAAACTTAGATATTCCCGATGAAAACTATACAAAAGGAATCTGAAAAGAATTAAAAACTGAACTTTAAAATCTGGATCAACTTGCCACAGACTATTTCCCACTTGACTCTGCACAATATCCTTTATTAGTCATGAAATTTAATTTATAAACATACAAGTCTACACAGACTATCAAAGATAGACAAACACCTATGAAAACAAGCGTCTGGATGATATGATTCATCTTTGAACCTTGTTGTCTACAATAAGACCCTACTATCATAAAAGAGAATTAGGCCTTTAATGAATTGAAGAATGAATGAAAACTGAACTATCTCAATCAAACTCAAGAGAAAACCTTAGTATGCTTTCTCCTTCTATTCTCCATTTGTTCTTCCTTCTCATTTTGCTTTTATGAATTGCAAATTAGTTGAAGTAGTTCAAGTACCTCATTTAATTAAGTTAACTAAAACTCAACTAACTTTTAGTTTAGGGGAAGAATTAATATAATAATAATAATAATCAGGGTCTTTTAATAAATCCAAACTAGTAGGTGGGACCCCTTGTGACTCCCTTTAATTTATTAACAAAAATAAACATAACTAGTCAATCAATCAAGCACATCCCTCCTTGTGGCTCCCATAATCATTCCCATAATTTGAAAATTAAATATCAATGATATTTCAAATTATATCCAAACATATAATATCAAAAATATCCAAAAATAGTTTGTTGTCCAAAACCTTCAACAGTCCATTGTCCTCAAATAAACAATAACAAAACATAATAAAAAATTGTATTTTCCACTTTGAGAGGAAAATTTTCCTATGTTGCTTCTATCCACTTTTGACTTCCCTGAATTGGCCTCGGGTTGTGTATAACCTTGAGGCTTGATCTCATTGATGACATGGTAATATTCATTTCTCAAGTGCATATGGGATGATACAGATTTGGGTGAATCACTTGAGGGAGAGGAGGGGGCAACAACAATTTTTCGTTTGTCATGCATGTTGTGGGATTCAGTTTTGAGTATTTTACTTGTGTGGGAGGACTATACATGTGAGTGTGTAGGGGAAATCTGGACATTTGGGTTAACAGGTGGATGAGGAATATGTAGAGACAAATTTGGCCAACCACGATGTTGGGAGACAGTGGGGTGAACAATATCCCTCCATCTGTAATTCTTGGGAAATTCAGGTTGCAAAGAAAGATGAGGGGTCAAAGGGATACTAGGGACATTATGGGGTTGGAAGGGAGGCCTCTCTGGTCTAGGTTGGACTACCCCTTATCCAATCCAATTGAAAAATCTAACTTGAAATAGTTGGTTTAACTCTTGAGGATCATCATCGAAATGTATTGAGAATCTAGGCCTTCTAGGCCCTCTGTTCCAATTTCCTCTGCCCCTATTATTTCATCCATGATTTCCTCTGCTGAAGAATCTCATCATGTATGCAACAATTATTAGCAACTAGCTTCTTAAACAGATCATACATGACATTCTCTTAATATGAAACAAAGTTTGTCTCAACAATCACATTAGACCCATGCAATCCAATCCATAAAATTCATTTAATCATTGTTAATTAGCAGGGGGTGAATTAGGGTTCAGGGATATTTGAGGGGGTTGTATTGAGTGAAAAAGTGAGAAAATGAGAGGGAGTAAGAACACGATTACTGCTAAACAATTCATTGAATAATTGACTGTGCAATAATAACAAACACATATCAGTTCTCATCTATCTCTGTGTTATTTATTAATCATTGTCATACAGAACTTTAATTAAATTTTAATGAACAGGGAATGTAAAATGAATCTGGGATCGTGAGGGGATTTTTAATGAGCAAAAAAGTGAGAAAATGACAGGGAATTAGATGGATATTGTTCATAAAATAAATTAAATAAATCAAATATCATAACTTTGTTTCAAATTTAATTCAAAAAACATGCTCTTCCAAGACCAAAACATTCATTGTTCCTCAATTGTATGCAAACTACTTGTTGTTTCAATCATCATTAAATTTCCTAGAAATCCTTAATTCATAACAGTTTGTGCATTATAACTTATGTAAACTTTTTCCATTCAATAGTATTGTATATTTTAACATTGATCTTTTCCCTTTAAAATAAACAAAACATGCACAACAATTCTTGTTATAATATGCCTAACATTTATCCCTGATAATCAATATTGCACCACGATAAACAATCAACAATCATTGTTCTCCAATCAACAATCAGGCCCAATTTAAATATACATAGGTGCCTTTTCAATCACATGAAGGCTTAAAAGCATGCCCAATCATACAAAGTTCTTCAATCGTAGCAATTGACACAATATTGAATCGATAACAACAATCAAACCAAACATAAACCCTGAGCTTGATATCTGTGTGTATCAGCATATATAAACTTCTTTTAAAAATCAATAATAGTATGCATGATGATTCTCATAGAACCATATCATATATGAAGCGAAAATAACTAAATTGACACACATGCACCTCTTTTAACTTTCCAGAACCCTGATCGGGCTTAGTAAAACTCACACAAGTGTCTTCTTATGCAATCAATACCATGCTAGATAAAATACAATGATCGAGACCATAAACAAATAGAAAGACAACTCTCGATTGTATGCAACCACTCATTTCCTTTCTTATTTGTTCAAACAATTTCATCACAAAAGGACCACACAGAGATTCGACCCAAAAGGATGGGTTTATAAATGAGGAAACACATGTCTTCAGCCTCCCACAATCATTAAGCTGATAACCCAAAACTTGACAAACCCCAGAATGTGACCGAGGAGAGCAGAGACAATCAGATTCTGAGTCAGGATCTTAAAAAGATAAATGCAGAGAGGAAATGAAAGCCTTCTTGTATTCTTTTAAAAACACATGGAGATAATGGTATTTCAAATCCTCATATCCATTTATCAACGATCAACCATCACAAACCACAATGTAATATTGAACACAGAGAGCCACGCTCTTTAAAAACCCTACAATATTTTGTCTTATACTTTCAATCCCTTGACATAACCATAAGAAAATTCTTGAGTGGAGGATAAATTCAATTCGAGTTAAACAACTGAGTTTACACACAGGTTCCACTAACACTTCACAAAGAGGAATGAGTTTTATCTTAAATAGTGAAGGGTACTCAAATCCATAGAGGGATAATGACTCTTTCCAACACCCAGGAATTCAAAAATTTTGACAGAAAAATCAGTGAGGCTTCACAACATACAATCACCATTATAATAGAGACGAGAGAGAGGGACAGTCATGGTGACTCTTTGTGGAAAAAAAAAAACTAGGGCGTGATTCGTATCAATTTGATACATTCACATGACTGTATTAACATTTGGGACCAACCAAGACCGGACCTTTGGAAATCCTTCAACGAAAATACAGTAAGAAATGGGCCATCAACCATAGCTTGGGGTTTAAACAAAAGAACACACCAACTGTCGACATTTTCTCTGCAACTAGATAAATATTACAAAAACGATTGAGAGGGAAACGAGTTGAGAGACACCAATACATTGAATGGTGAATAAAACCTCTCAACCATAAAACTCTGAGCCTTATTGCACCATTATCATTATTACTCCACAGAGACCCATCATAAAATCCACACTGACTGAGAAAATAATCAATGCACAACTTAATAATACCCATTATTCTTCTTACAATCATAAACATTTCACAGTCATCACAGAAAGCCACAACACCATATTTACACACAGTCAAAAAACTCAAGAAAACATAGAATCCATGCATTCCTGAGCCACCATTTGATTCATAGTACAAAGAATCCATCATGGATGGAGATAAAAGAACCACACCTATGATAAAATTGCTTAAATGACGAGTTGGATGAGATTTCCCTTCCAAAACCTGAAAAAGTGGGACTTCATAACCAACAGAGAAACAATGAAACAATGAAACAATTCTAGGGTGACGGGCGATAGGGAGGTTTGGAGTGATGTGCAGTAAATGCATGTCGCTTCCTCACCTGTCCTCATTCAATTCCATGTACGAGACATCCCAATAAAAATAACATCTGCCATTAAATCAAACCATATAACCAGTTTATAATCAATGCCAATTCATCGTAAGATCTGAGACCATATCTATTGCATAGTGCGCCACCCGAGATATTTCATACGTTAACCTTTTCCATAAATCCACACAATAATCCATGTAAACATTTCTATATGTCCCTCCATTCAAATTTAATAAAATTTGCATAGTCCTTTAACCAAACCATAGTATAATAGTTAGGACTAAAACTTGTATCCATTAATTCTTTCATTCGAAGTTTGGATGTAGTCTTTTATCATGGATTTAGGATTAATACATAGTTTCTTTCTTTTTGCTATAACTTTAGAACCTTTTCATAGTTTTTTTTATTTGTTTTGATGAAGCTCCCATTAAATATCCCTTGCATATATGTGGATAAGTAATCAATACATGAATTAGTAACTAAGTTATAACATAGCACCTGTAAACAACATGATCCTCATACCCATGGAAATTGTTTTGTGTCTCAAGTGATTACCAACAACATTCAACAATAATGCATTATCCACTCATTATCATGCCAAATGAAACCAAGACTGCATCATAAAAAATGTAGGAATGTGTAGGCAACATCATAACATCAGCAAAATATGTGTAATATGTCTATCCTTGCGCCTCTAGTATACAAGGGGGTCCCACCTACTAGTATTATATTATTATCATAATTAAATAATAGTGCTTTAGCAATTCTTTGCAGGTGGAATTCATCATTGCGATTTTAATCGTCAGCAAAATGGTGAATCCAAAGGGAAATTTGTTTCCAACAGATTAAGAACTCAGAATGTCTAGTTTTGTAGACCAGGTAACATCATATCAAGAAGATATAAATCAAAACGATTATGCAATAGGGGGAAGTGAGTGGATTTAAGGGGAAAATGTCTAGGAATTTGGGAATAACTCATGGAAAGTGTTAAGTATGAGGGTTTTTATCCCTGTAAGAATAATCATTCAATTAATCATAGTAAAGAGTTCTTGACTTCAAGGATAAAAAAAAATTGATATGCTCTTTTGGATCTTGAATGGATGGAAGAAAAGGAAAGAAGAAGAGGGATAAAACCAATTATCTTCTAAAACAACAGTTGAAGTAGATAACAATTTCAATGATGCTTCCGAGGGGAACATCATGACAGTTGTGTAACCTGCTTTTTATTTATTAACAATACTTTTCATAATAGTGTCTCTATGGAACAACTAATCCAACATTTTATTTTGACCAAAAAAGAAGTAAAAAATAACAAAAAATGGCAATAAATTACATAGAAGAAATGAAACAATAGAATTGAAAAATAAAGAATTGAAATAACATAAATGTAAAACAAAAAATTTAAATCGAAGAAATTAAAACTACTATAATACATAAACATTCCACACAATGTTAAAACTTTTAAGTTGGTTCCACTTAGTGTTTTAAGTGAAAAATCTTAGTGCTATAGGAAAACAACCGCTCTTGTAAGTCCTTTAGGATGTAAGAATTTGTGCCCAGGAAAAAAACGATCTTAAACGGACCCAACCACAATTTTTGGATCTTTGAATACCTTCCTCTATCGGCATGAGCTGAATTCTAGAACAATACCTTCTCATTAACTTTAAATTTGACAGCCTTGACACTTTTGTTGAAATATTTGTTAACAGTTTGTTGTCTTCTCTTTATAGTATCTAAGGAAAACGTTCTTTGCTCCTCTAAAGCCAAAAGTACATTCATTATTTGAGAAACATGAGAAGATTTTAACTCTTCAACCTTTAGCATTAACCTTAAGGAGGAAAGTTCTAACTCAGTAGGAAAAATCGCTTCTTGACCATAAACAAGCTAGAAAGGAGTGCGACCAGTGCTCACCTTGGTGGTAGTGCCATCTTCCCAAAGGGCGTAAGTGAAGAGAGTGTTCCATTGATGAGGCTTATCTTCAATCATCCTCTTGATAATTCTTACCAGATTCTTATTGGTAGACTCAACATGCCCATTACCTTGGGGAAAATAAGCTGATGAGGTAAAATGTTTAACCCCCAACTTAGATAAAAATTTGGTCATCTTAGCAGAAATAAAAGCGGGACCATTGTCTCTAATAATTTCCAAAGGAAGACCAAATCTGGAAAAAATATTAGTTTCAAGAAAAGAAATTACCTACTCATCCTACGAAAGCTTAAGAAGCACAACTTCAGTCCATTTCATAAAATATTTTGTGGCTGTCAAGATAAAAACTTGCCCTGTTGAAGATGGAGGATTAATAGGACCAATAAATTCCAAGGCCCATTTTGAAAAACGAAAGTCAGGGAGGACAGGTTGTAAAGATATGGATGAAAGGTGTTCTTTCCCAACAAATTTATGGCACTTGTCACAAGATCTTGAAAAAACAAAAGAATCATGAAATATTAAAGGCCAATAGTACCCTTTCCCGATAATATTAAAAGCAATGGTTTTATCAAAAAAGTGACCTCCTACATGAATAACAGAATTTGAAGAACCATGAGTCTCTTGTAACAATTTATGTGCTTCCTCTTTTTCACACAACGAAGTAACATAGCATCGAAAGATCTCCTAAACAAGAACTCTCATATAATGATAAATCTAGCAGATTCGAGACAAAGCCTTTTTATTTGATGGGTATCTAAGTTATTGATGCAAGAACATCGCTCAACCCTAGCGACGCACCAGCTAGAAAGCACATTCAACGCGCATTGAATGGAGGAGAGGGGCGCCAACCCTCTCACTTTCAAATTTCAAAATGTATTAAATGAAAATTAAATGTTTGTAAGGTTGGAAGAGCTATATCCATGCCTTTGCATAGATAGTATATGAAGTCGCCTTTAATAGATGACAGTAGGAGGGCTCTAGATCCGATCCAGATTAGACAACTATTTAATGTAATTCAATGTAAATTAATGAGAGTGGGTAGCTTGGAGGGAGAGCTTGAGAAGCCCCTCTTTTGTAAAAAGATCTTTGCATCTAGATTCATTAGATTAGAAGAGATATGAAGGAAATTGGTGTTAGAATATAGAAGATGGTGTGCTCATTTTACCATTGACAATACCCTCGTCACCCAACCATAGGTCGAATCCACCCTCTGAGCACCGTAAACTTGACTGAGAATTCCTCCAGAAGCAAACCCTAGGCTAGATAGCCAAACAAAGGGTAGCGCACCTTTCCCCAAGGATAGTGCATCACAAAAAGCTGATCAGATAATCCAAACCCTAGCCAAGAGATATTCAAGCCAATACTGAAAACTTGTTGCTATTGCAGCTACACCTGCAACTCTCCTCCACATGTGCCTACCAAACTGGGAACTGTAGTGCGCACCAAACTGGGAACTGCAATTTTGAGATGCTGTCAAATGAGAATTGGTGCCCTATATTTATACTTGTTATGCCAGATTTGTTGGGGCCGACTTCTCCTTCTGGATATGTGTCTGTTCAATATATTATTATTATTTCTGGTTGACTTCTTCTCTTGGAGGCTAATAACCTAATATAAATTATCTTTTTGAGCCGATAAGGCTTCTAGGGTTATTAGCCAACTCATTAGGGTTTTCTCTTGCTTTCCGGAGTCTTCTATTCTCGTCAGGTTTAGATGTGGAGGTAAATACCTCCCATAGCTACCATAATATTAAAACTCCCTCCTAGCTAGGGAGGTATTACAGGTAATGGACTTGAGCACAAAAACATACCATTTACCTGGTAGCATCAATATAGTCGTCTAGACTAATTCATGACTAGATCATGAGCATCACCATCACCATCAGCTGCATCATCTCTCGAAACCATACTTCATCTGAGTAATTAGACATGATGCTGGATAAGTCACTCACACCATAGAGTGATACAAGCGCCACTCTTATAATCTAGAGGATTAAAATGCTCTGAACCAATTTCCGTCTAGAAAATATTTGTTCATCATTCGTCTGGATGGTGATTATTTCCAATAAATTGTTGATAGTCTTCAAGGTAGTTAGAAAAAAAATAGAACACAATTGTGTCTATCCATAGTAGTATATAACTATAATCCAATGGTTCACTACCACACCAAGTAACACACAAGTACTTGATCAACAATGTATAGTCACAAACAGTGGAACATATCCACCACAATAGTCCTCATCTACTGTCATACAGTATTCATAACAAACATCTGATAGCAACCTGCATAGAAACAATGTTATGATATAAACTGATTTGTCTGGGCCAATGTTTCACTCACATCTGTGAGCTCTAAAAGAATATATGCCTCAAAATAGTGGAACATATCCACCACAGTAGTATATATCTACTGTCTGGAGATAGGTAGTCTCCATAACAATCATCTGATGCCATCCTGCATAGAAAATATTGTTAACAATAAATTGAATCATCTGGGCCAATCTTTCACTCACGTTTGTGAGATTTGAAAGAATATCTGCCCTCATCAACAATGGTCTATCTTCCCTATTCTTCTCAAACAAGGAAGAAGGATTTTTTTTTTATTTCTGAGCATGGACCATTCCTCACCCTGGACCATTCTTCCTACACTAATCAAAGTGCACCCTGGATAGAATGTATAAACCCTAAGGAATGTTTGAGTCTGGACCATTCCTCACCCTGGGCCATTCCTCCTACACTAATCAAAGTGTGCCTTGGAGAGAATGTATAAACCTTAAGGAATGTCTGTCCTTGACCATTCCCCACCCTGGGCCATTCCTCCTACACTAATCAAAGTGTGCCCTGGAGAGAATGTATAACCCTAAGGAATGTATATCCTTTATTGTTGAGCCTGGACCATTCCCCACCCTGGGCCATTCCTCCTACACTAATCAAATTGCACCTTGGAGAGAATGTATAAACCCTAAGGAATGACTATCTGGACCATTTTCTCCGTTAACCACAAGAGGAAAAGATTGTCCTGCATCAACCTCCAAAATGGACCATTCCTCACGTTAACCAAAATGAGAAATTGTTGTTCGGCGAAGTGGGCTAGTCTTCTTGAGTAACCCTCAAGAAGAGAGACTTCCCTAGACCACTCCACATGTTAACCACAATGGGTAGTCATTGTCTATGATACATCAGCAATCAAACTACTTCCCATGTTAACCACAATTGAAATTCATTGTCCGTCAGAAATCTCAATCCACTTTCTGAATAGGAAAGCATCTGTCCAAGATGGACTATTTTTCAAATTTAAGGATGAATATCTTCGATAATGTTTTCAGTTCTCCCTCCTAAATTGGAGAGTCATTTCTTTCCTTTTCAATAAGAAGGAAGTTGTTTCCACGAGATTTAGCTTGAGTACGCAAACTCTTTCATCTTGGATAGAAGTTTTACCAAAATGTCTGCTTATCTGCTCTAGTATGGAGATATGTATTGGAGAATCATTTTCTCCTTTCGACTTCATTATGGATAATGTAATGCTTGATTTCAAATGTAATTTAGTTTGGGACACTGTGAAGGCTTCATGTAGATCTGAACAATAGAGTATATCATAGTTAGAAAAACTGGAACATATCTATGTGGCACTTCTTCTATCATCATGAGATCTGATCTACTAAGTAGTCATTTAGATTTTATACTAAATCTTCACCACACTTCTGTTGTGCACTGGAGGTTCTCCACCAAGTTATGTTCTTATTATCTACATACATGAGTCTCTTTCTAGTATGCCTCAAAGTCATGAGATTTCTTTTCATTTTCCCTTTATTCACTTTCTCTGGAGAACATTCGTTGCATTCATCTGATGTAGAACTCCAACTCATGGATGTTGCGGATGATATAATGACTCATGTAGTGATATGTCTAGTGTACTAGAACAAGTAATCATCATAGTCTTCTCCCTCCATCTGGAAGAACTTATGGTTCTAGATCTCACAATGCTTTTATTCATAAGTCTTCTATACACTATTCTTCATCAAGGCTTCAAGTTCTTCTTCTTGATTGCTTTTATTGAGTTCATATCAGGCTGGTAATCTTTTGATTCTTAATACAATGAATGGTTGTTTTGGTTTCTCTTGGAATCCTCATGTTCTTCTTCATGTTTTTCTTTAGCTCTTGGAGCCATGGAGTTTCTTATATTCCCTAGAGATTCCACTTCTTGTTTTCATCATAGGATCACAGATCTGGATGAACAACCAGGAATACTTTAAGGATTTTCTTCGAAGAAGTCTTCCTCTACGGTTGAACTGAACACATAATGACTTTTATAGTTGCTACCATGGATATATATATTTTATATTCTTCAATGGATCATAGGATTAGCTCCCTCCTAACCCTTGCTTCATGTAAGAGTGCATATAATTGGCTCCCTCTGTCGGATAGAGTCCATACTTCCATCTGCATCCTTATTGTCTTCTACAATATATAATTGGATTTCTTGTCTAACAAAGTCCACGCTTCCATCTCGTTGTCTTCTACAAACCGTCATAAGTATTTTTCCAATTTCATCTTGATTGTTGACTTCTTTCTGTCTTTGCTTCTACTAAGTTTCTTCATGATTGATTCGACTTATCTTGCAATAGCTTCAACATGATTTGTATTTCATTATTTCATGTGTATTATCTAATGATAACTCTTTTTATCTTGTTTTTTTCTTCCATAGGTATAGTTCTTCTTGGAACACATTATCTTCCAAGAGATAGATATACAAGATATGTACATAGACGATGCAAACAAGAAAGGTACAAGGAATAAGAAGAGTGTTGTTACCTCTTTAGAAGAAGAAGTCTCTTCCATCCTGCTTAGTCTTCTTTGTAAGTTCCTTTTCTTTGGCAATCGATGCTTCGTGTTTCTCTTTCGCATTGATCCTTGATTCTTCTTGAGCACAACAAGTCCAAAGTTCTTCAAATGTCAGATATTCCTTTCTTGTGTTCATGCTTGATGCAAATGCATCCCATGTCCTGGGAAGACCATTGAGTACTATGTTCACCAATTCCTTTTCCAAAATGATCTCTTTAATAGCTTGTAGTTGATCTTTTAGCTGGGAGATCCTTACAAAGTATGATGTTATGTTGTCATCCTCATTCATCTTCATGTCACAGAGCTCATTCTTCAGACTCATAACTTGTCCGATGTTTCTGACTGAGAAGAGATTTGTTAGGGCATCGTACATCTTCTTTGATGAGTCAAGATGGGATATGTAGGGTATCAAGTGGTCTTTTATAGAATCAACTATGATACTCATGACATTGATGTCAACATCTTTGAACTTCTCCATAGCTGCAACGTTCTGCGGTTCCTTCTCTTTTCCTTTCACGATATCCAACACTTTATTCTTGGCAAGGATGAGGTCAATCCTTGTCTTCCACGCTCTGAAGTTAGAGGCTCCATATAACTTGTTCTCAGACTTCATAGAGTTAGTCATGGATTTCTTGACTTGGTCAAACCCTAGATTTGACCAGAAATTCAATCTTCATGTCTTGGCCTTCTAAGAGTGCTAGGAGATGCGCTGGGCTAGGGTACATTGATCTATCCAAATATTAGGTCAATCCATTCACTTTAAGGTGCCTCAACAAGAGGTTTAGGGTTTCTGCAACTGCACCTTCTAGTAACCCTAGCTGCAGTGTCTTGGAAGCTGCTTCTGCTAGTAAGCCTTGCAGCAGTTCCTCAATGAGCTCAATATCCTAGCGGCTATGTTTCCTTCCAGTGTTTAGACTAAATGAAGGAGGTGTGGGACCATAACCTGTTAGAATATAGAAGATGGTGTGCTCGTTTTACCATTGACGATACCCTCTTCACCCAACCATAGGCCGAAGCCACCCTCTGATCACCTTAACCTTGACTGATAATTCCTCCGGAAGCAAACCCTAGGCTATATAGCCAAACAAAGGGTAGCACACCTTTCCCCAAGGACAATGCATCACTAAAATCTGATCAGATAGTCCAAACCCTAGCCAATAGATATTCAAGCCAATACTGAAAACTTGTTGCTGCTGCAACTGCACCTGTAGCTCTCCTCCACATGTGTGCACCAAACTAGGAATTGCAGTGTGCACCAAACTAGGAACTGCAATTCTGAGATGCTGTCAAATGAGAACTGGCACCCTATATTTATAATGGTTCTGCCAGATTTACTGGGGCCGACTTCTACTTCTGGATATGTGTCTGTTTAGTATATTATTATTATTTTTGGTCGACTTCTTCTCTTGGAGGCTAATAACCTAATATAAATTATCTTCTTGAGCCGACAAGGCTTCTAGGGTTATTAGCCAACTCCTTAGGGTTTTCTCTTTCTTTCCAGAGCCTTCTATTCTCGTCAGGTTCACACTTGGAGGTAAATACCTCCCACAACTACCATAATATTAACAATTGGAAGTATAAAGCTCAAGAGAAGAAGATAGATCTGACACTTTGTTGTAGTCCAGTCTTTGTAACCATTGTACAAACATTCTGAGACTAATACAAAGAGCATATTTTCCTGCATGATATTCTTTGTGTGTGTTTCCATGTGTTTAATGAATGCCATGTGTGTTATTTTATGTTGTAGATGTATGTTAGATTCCATCTGTAGGTGATAGAACGACATAATTTTTTGTCTGATATTTTTATGATTTCAGTCTGGGTTCTTTGTGGCTAAATTCAAGGAGTGCATGCTTGAGTGATGAGGACTCTGTGAGCCAGTGCAAAGAGTGCACATTTGAGTTTTGGGTTGAATTTAGGAAAGAATGTGCCAAGAGAGCACACTAGAGGAATCATAAAATCCAGGGATAAGCCTCAAGGTTACTGAACACCTTGGAGGAGGAGAACGTGCAGAGAAGGCACACAGAAGAGAGATAGAACTACTGAAGGTTATGTAGAGTTGTGCCAGGTGGGCATTGAGAAGGTGCAAGGAGTGCACAAAAGAGAACTATGTTAGGAGTTCATAAAGAGAAGAGAAGTGTCAAGGAGAGACACTCACAGAGTTACTAAATACTTTGTAAGCTCAATAAAGAGTGATTGAGGAGAAGTTGCCAAGAGGGCACAGGTTCCCTTTGAGGAACAAGAGGAACATAAGAAGAGTTATTGAACACTCTGGAGGAAGAACTATGCAAGGTGTGCACCAAGCCAACACTAGACGAAGTGCTGAGAGCCAACCAATTGAAGGTCGGACAAGCACAAGGAGTGTGTGGAGGAGAGAATTGTTTTAATTTTGAAATATTAGGAGGTCGAATGAAGAATGTGCCAGGTGGGCACCAGAGAATCCTTTGGAAGAGGCATAAGGGTCGAGTCCCCTAGATACCGAGTAACTTCGAAGAAGCTCGGGAAGGATAGTATAACTGCATGCGATGATCCTGCAAGGAGTTGTAGAGGTCAAGAAACCCATTAGGGGGTTGAAAGTGAACAAAAATCAGGGGAGATAGTGTCTTAAGAAACACAGATGAGACCCTAAGGCACGGGCTTGTAGAAGAAGAATCAAAGGTCGAAGCCTTTGATGCTTGGAAATATTCTAAGTCAGAGAAGAAAACCAAATATCAAGAGGAAGAGAGACAACAACTGTTAGATAAACTGCAGAGGAAGTGATATGGACCATTAGATCTACATCCAAACACTTAAAGGAATAAGCGCAGAGGAAAAAGATCCCATTTGTCGGGTCTAAGTGCATGGACCAACAACCATTGGATCCAGGTAAGGTGAACACATATTAATCCTTTGAAAGTACACAAGAGAGTGGACTTGGCGAAGTCTCAAAGTTTTGAAATCATCGGAACCGTCCATTGTTAGGCAAACAAGTGGCAGCAGATCCGAGATTTTGAATAATTGAACTTCAGAATATTTTCAAGGGGAAGAGCCGCAAAAATCCTATCCGTTGGTGCTGGGAAGGACATGTGGTTAAGGATCAACATTTTGTTGATCCGCATATTGGAGAATACTAGAGGTAAGAGTCGTGAG
Organism: Picea sitchensis; assembly: GCA_010110895.2. NCBI lineage: Eukaryota > Viridiplantae > Streptophyta > Pinopsida > Pinales > Pinaceae > Picea > Picea sitchensis. The sequence continues at coordinate 128,048 of SNQJ01S0001774.1, read as the reverse complement.
AACTCGTGAAGTTTGAGTTCACGATTTGATCGCAGCCGTCGATCGAAGGGAGAACTCAGACCATTGATTTCCCAAGGAGATATCGAGGATGAGGAGAAGAGAGGTGAGAGGTCCTCCAACTTCACGAAATGAGAAGTCCCGATTTGTGAAGAGTTGATCTTAGCCGTTGGATCGCAGACCGTTGATTTTCCAAGGAGATATCGAGGATTGAGAGAAGGGAGGTGAGCGTTCCTCCAACTTCACAAAACACGAAGTGTTGATTCACGAAGAGTTGATATGAGCCATTGGATCATGGGGAAGTCTGGATCATCGATTTGACAGGTGTGAATTTTGGAAGATCGAGACTTGGGAAAAGAGAGGCAAGCAATTTTCTAATTTCATGAAATGCGAAGTCCCGAAGCACCTTTTGGATAGGCATGTGGTCACCGTTGGTGATCGCATGGGGGGGAGCTCGCGCTCAGTGCTAGTTCACACGGGGTGGAGTTCATAAGGACCTATGGATACTTGTATTGGATATTCCAACGGGGAATCAAGGAGCTTCTCCAGATCGAGGTGTGAGAAGATATAGTGACTGGGAGGTCGACAGACCCCGCTGAGGGGGTGGGCTGCGCCAAGTGGAATAAGAGATTATTTTTTCTTGTAGACATCAAGAAAAAGAGGAAATGAGATAAGGGAGATAGTGTGATACCATCGAGTGGTACAAGAGATGAATTTTCATCTATATATTTCAGGCAAAAGAGAAAGAGGAGAAATCCAATTTTTTCTTATAGGCAACGGACAAAAGAGGAAAGGAGGTAAAGGAGATAGTCTGATACCATCAAGAGGTATTAGAGCCAATTTATGTCTGTAGACAATAGGCAGAGGGAGAAAAATGATATAGAAGAGATAATCTAGTAACATCTGGTGGTGTTAGAGTTTGATTTCTTTTGTATGCAATAGGTCAAGGAAGACAGAGTGTTGGTGCTCTGTGTGGAAATTGTTGCAAGGTGTGTAGCAAATGGTAGACAAACAGGTGGGTTGAACCCAGGTGAATATGGCTACTGAAGGCCAAAAGAATGGTCAAGTCAAGGACCACTAGTAGAAAATCAAGGAAGATATGGACAAAGAACTCCAGGACATCAGAGAATAACTAGAGAGGCTGACATTTAAAGTGAAGCAAGAGTTAAGGACACGTTGGGTGAATGAGTGGCCCATGAAGAAGAAGGTAAAATGGGCAGTTTAGAAACTATTGGCCAGGGGACATCGATAGTTGTTGAGAAGGTGGTTGAGGCATGTTGAAAGCCTAAGAGACATAGAGGAAGTGGTTCACATCTGTGAGCCAGAAACTTGGAAGAGTCTCAGTGATGATGAGCACAAGAGATCAGTGGATAATATATAATATTGCTAGGTGGGAAGTGAGGAAATTTCATGTTTCCAGGTGGGAAATGAGGTGGGATCATTGGAGGATCTCATAGACTTCCAGGAGGGCAGGGAAGAAGTCCCAATTTTCCAGGTGGGCAAGGGAGAGAAGATGAACTCAACTGAGGGTTTATATCAGAAAGGAATGCTCACAGGGGAGGATCATAAATACATTATGATCATTGGAGGAATTGGGGTATTTCTACCAAGTAGCCTAGTCGAGGCCACAACACATGTTGTAGGTGCAACAAAAGGAGAAGGACATCCAACAGTGACTATCATGGAGGAAGAAGAGAAGGAGGATATGTTGATGTCTGCCCCAGCAGAAGAAGAGCATGCAATTAAGATTCTCACTTCATGGGAGACAAAGTTGAGGATGTTGGAGGATTGGTTGGACAATCTAGAACTGGAAAATGCTTGCCAACAGACAGTAATGAATATCATAGGAGAAGATCATTCGACAAAATTGCAGATAAATTTCATCCAGGAAGCTAAACAGATGATGGTTGTAGCACTGAGGCATGTAGCAGAAGAGGGAGAAAAATTCCAGTCTAGGGAGCAGCTGGAGGAAGCTGGAAATATACCAGCAGGAGAACTAGCAGAAGAAAATTTGTCAGAAGGAGAAGTTGAGCAACAAATTAGTGATGAGAATGTAGAACTGAATTCTATAGAAAAGTGGCAACTTAGTGCCACAAGAGGAGATGAAAATAACATGTGGGATCAGGGTGATCTACCCATTTCCAAGAAGGAAGTGAAGCAAAGAAGACTTCCAAAGAGGAAACCATTGGAGAAACTAGACAGAGTGATAGAGGAGATAAGGAGGTTGATGCTGAAGTCAACAATAGAAGTAGTCAACGAGGAGAAGCTGAGAAGAAGGAAGCCTGCAAGAGAAACATGGATGCAACAACAACAACAACAAAGAAATGGAGCAGATGGACATCTCCAAAGAATAGTTTGGGATCTAGGTGGATTTTAACAGTAGAGCTAGAAAGCTCATGAATTTTTCACATCAATGGAGTATGATGCAGGAGCATCGCTCCAGCCCAGTGATGTACCAACTAGACAACACATTCAATAGACATTAAATGGAGGAGAGGGGTGCCAACCCTCTCACTTTCAAATTTCAAAATGTATTAAATGAAAATTAAATGTTTGTAAGTATGGAAGAGCCAAATCCATTCCTTTGCATAGATAGTAAATGAATTTTCCTTTAATGGCTGATAGTAGGAGGGATCTAGATCTGATCCAGACTAGACATCCATTGAATGTAATTCAATGTAAATTAATGAGAGTAGGTAACTTGGAGGGAGAGCTCGAGAATCCCCTCTTTTGTAAAAAGATCTTTGTATCTAGATTCATTAGATTAGAAGATATATGAAGGAAATTGGGAGTAGAAAGCTTAGGATAATAATATAGAACTGAGACTCTATTGCAGTCCAGTCTTTGTAACCATTGTACAAACATTTTGAGACTAATACAAAGAGCAGTTTTTCCTGCATGAGATTCTTTGTGTGTGTTTCCATGTGTTTCATGAATGTCATGTGTGTGTTATTTTATGTTGTAGATGTATGTTGGATTCCATCTGCAGGTGATAGATCGACAAAATTTGTTGTTTGAGAGTTCTCTGATTTCAGTCTGGGTTCTTTGTGGCTAAATTCAAGGAGTGCATGACAAAGTACTGAGGACTCTACGAGCCAGTGCAAAGAGTGCACATCTAAGTTATGAGTTGAATTCAGGAAAGAATGTTCTAGGAGGGAACACCAGAGGAATCATAAACTCCAGGGAGAAGCCTCAAGGTTACTGAACACCATGGAGGAGGAGACTGTGTAGAGAAGGCACATAGAAGAGAGACATAACTACTAAAGGTTTTGTTGAGCTCTACCAGGTGGGAATTGAGTAGGTGCAAGGAGTGCACAAAAGAGAACTCTTCTTCGAGTTCATAAAGAGAAGAGAAGTGTTAAGGAGAGACATTCACATAGTTACTAAATACTTTGTAATCTCAACAAAGAGTGATTGAGCAGAAGCTTCCAAGAGGGCACATGTTCCCTTCGAGGAACAAGAGGAACAAAAGCTGAGTTACTAAACACTCTGGAGGAAGCCCTGTGCAAGGTGTGCTCTAGGCCAACACTGGATGAAGTGTTGACAGCTAGCGAGTTGAAGGTCAGACAAGCACAAGGAGTGTGTGGAGGACATAATTGTTTTAATTTCAAAATCTCAGGAGGTGGAGTGAATAACGTGCTAGGTGGGCACCATAGAATCCTTTGGAAGATGAAGAAGGGCCGAGTCCACTAGATACTGAGTAAGTTCTAAGAATCTCAAGAAGGATAGTAGAACTACATGCTAGAATCCTGCAAGGATTTGCAGAGGTAGAGAAACCCCTTAGGGGGTTTCAGAGTGAACAAAACTCAGGGCAGATAACGTTTCAAGAAACGTAGATGAGACCCTAATTCATAGGCTTGCATCAGAAGAATAAAAGGTTGAAGCCTTTGACGCTTTGGAAATATTCTAAGTTAGAGAAGACAACCAAAGTTCAAGAGGAGGAACAACAACGACCGTTAGATCAGCTACATAGGAAGTGATCTGGACTGTTAGATATATGCCCAAACACTCAGAGGAACAAGTGCAGAGGAGAACAAATCCCATCAATCGGGTCTATGCGCATGGACCAGCAGTCATTAGATCCAAGTAAGGTGCATGTATCTTAATCCTTTGGAAGTGCATAGGAGAGTGGACTTTGTAAAGTCTTGAAGTTTCAAAATCATCGGAACTGTCCATCGTCAGGAAGATAGGTGGTAGTAGATCCGAGATTTTGAAGAATTGACCTTCAAAAGTTTGCAAGGGGAAGAGCCATAACAATCCTAGTTGTTGGAGATGGGAAGGACACATGGAGAAGGATCAACATTTCGTTGATCTGCAGATTGGAGAAGAACAAAGGTAAGAGTCGTGAGAACTCATGAAGTCCGAGTTCATGATTTGATCGCAGTCGTTTCTCAAAGGGAGAACATAGACTGTTGATTGTGCAAGGAGATATTGGGGATTGAGATAAGGGAGGTGAGCGGTCCTCCAACTTCATGAAACACAAAGTCCCAATTTGTGAAGAGTTTATCTCAGCCATTGATTGTCCAAGGAGATATCGAGGATCGAGAGAAGGGAGGTGAGCGGTCCTCCAAATTCGTGAAACGTGAAGTCCTGATTCGCGAAGAGTTGATTTGATTCATTGGATCATGGGGAAGTTTGGACCTTCGATTTGACGGGTGTGAATTTCAGAAGATCGAGAATCGAGAAAAGAGAGGCAAGCAATTTTTCGACTTCGTGAAACAAGAAGTCCCGAAGCACCTTTTGGATAGGCCTGTGGTCACTGCCAATGATCAATTGGGGGGTGGCTCTCGCTCAGTGCTAGTTCGCGTGGGGCGGATTTCATAAGGACATGTGGATATTTTTATTGGATATTCCAGCAGGGAATTGAAGAGATGCTCCAGCTCGAGGTGTGAGAAGATCCAGTGACTGGGAGGTTGGCATACCCCGCTGAGGGGGTGGGCTGCGCCATTTATCTCGACATATTTGATTTTGCAAGTAATAAACCAGATATTTATACAAAGGATGTTCATACACATGAAGGATTTGATTTTCAATGTAAAACAATGTTGATAGGGAGTTATCTTGCTCATCGATTTTTTCACTAGTTTCAGCATGGTGAGCTAAGTGAAGGGATAAGTCACATCCCTTGATGGTGCTAGAAGTCACGATAGTTAAATCATGCTCCTGAATCTTGGAAAGCCAATGTGAAAGCTTCCCTGAAATATAAGTCTGTGAGAGAAAAAACTTGACATTGGGTAAAGTGACTTTTACCAGTGTGTGCTTCCCTAAGATGAAGTGGCGAAACTTTTCAACAACTTTAACAAGAGAGAAAGCATTCTTTCCAATAAAAGAATATTTGAAATCATCCTTTGAAAAGATTTGAATCATGTAAGCCACTAGTTTTTCATTACCTTGGTCATCACATTGCATGAAGATAGCAGAAACTGCTTCCTCTATGGAATTAATATATATCATAAATTCTTTCTCAAAATCTGGCTTCGCCAAAACCTGTGCAGAACTGATTGCTTCCTTGATCCCTACAAAATCATTTTCAACATAATATGTCCAAGAAAAGGAACGATATTTCTTAAGTAGATTATGAATTTGTTTTACCATTATAGCAAAGTCAGGAACAAACCTACGGACAAATTTGATAACACCCATAAAGACTTGAACCTCCTTCTTGAAAGTAGGAGAAGGAACATTTAGGATAGCAGCAATCCTTTCAGGATCAATGCTTATTCCTGAATCAGAGACAATGTGTCCAAGGAGATTTCCTTTGGTAATGCCTAAAATATACTTAGAAGGATTTAGAGAAATGACAAATTTCTTGCTTCGCATGAGAACCTTTTTAAGATGATCAAAATGATCTGATCGATTTTTAGAATACACAGTTAAGTCATCAAGATAAATCTAAATAATTTTATAGATCAAATTGTCAAAAGCTATTTGCATAGCTCTTTGAAAAGTGGCACCTGAATTCAATAAGCCAAAAGGCATACGTTCATAAGAAAAAGTTCCCCAACGAATAATAAAAGTGGTTTTATATTTATCTGTCCTTTTTACCTTGATTTTATTGTAACCAGAAAAACCGTGAAGTAAGGACATCAACTATGACCCTGCAACTTGCTGCAAAATTATTTCCATATGAAGGAGAGAAAATTGATCTTTTATACTATCCCTATTCAATGTGTGAAAATCCACGCATAATCTGATCTAACCGGTTGTTTTCTGAATAGGAACCAAATTGGAAACCCACTCGGAATACTTAACATAGAACATGATCCCAGCCCTCAAGAGTTTTTCCAACTCCTTCCGAATAGTTTCTTTCAATGGAGGGTTAATGGGTATTTGTTTTTGTCTAACTGGTTATATGCCCTCCTTGATAGTAATGGTATATTGTATAAGAGAAGGATCAAAACCACGAAGATCTTCATAAGACCAAGCAAAAACATCTTGAAATTCACCAAGCAGCTTAGCGAACTTTAATTTTTCTTCATCAGAACATTGGGAACCTATTTTAACATTCTTTGGAGATTCAAGTGTTCCAATGTTCAAGGAAATGGTTTCACCCACTTTCCCTTTTGACTCCTCTTCTTTATGTTTTTCTTTGTTTCCTACATCACTCAATGAAAACAAACTTTGTAGAGGAGTCAAGCCTTTAGGAATTTTGTTATCTTCCATTGATATAATTTCCTTAGGCTTATAAGGTTCATTTTCGATGAAAGGAAAGATGATCTCATCACTAGGGAAGACCTGCCATGACTCTACATTGTCAGGGATGTGCATATGATATAGATATTGAAAGGTACAATAAGGTCTTTGTGGAAAAAAATTTCGAGTAGGAGAGGCTACAAAAAAAGCTAACATGTCAGCCATTGAGTTCAATTCCCTTTTAACATGAGTGATGTTTAAATATAGTAAGTTCAAGATAAGTTCCCAAATAGTTTGGGTGTAACGTTTCATTAAATTTTTTCTAGGAGAGTATATCTTATGTACAAGGTTTACAACAAGTTCAAAACCCCCAAAAACTGTAAGGTGACCACAACCTAGATTATAGGAATTTTCAATGCCTAGTAGTAATGCTTCGAATTTAGTGATATTGTTTGTGCAAGCAAACTCTAACCTATAGGAAAAGTTATGAATTTTACCCAAATGAGAGTATAAGATAATACTAGCTATGTTTCCTTCATTGGAGCATGAACCATCAAAGTACATATGCCACATCCCATCATCTAAGTCGATTTGTTTCAAGGTAGTGTTTTCCTCATCTGCAAAGATGGAATACACTCCTAGGTCCTCCTCGATATAATTCACATTGGGTTGTGGGACTCTTTCTATATAAGGTGAAATTCTCCCCTCCCTTAGGACTATGATGTTTTTTACCATTCCAAGGAATGGATAAGTGTGTCCTGTCGAGTGATAGGTATCCACCTGTCAAATATTTCCAATCTCTTCCTAATATGATCAGGTAATTACTCACTGACATATCTATTACTTGAATATTAATGGTTGTCATTATTTCTGGGTGTGTGTGTTGGATCATGTTGTCATTGATGCCAAAGGATTGGTGTCAAAGGAACAATGTCTTGTCATAGTATATTGATGGATCATGTATTGTTCTTGATGTCAATGGATTGATTTCAAGTGGATTCATAGTCATATCATGTCATGCATAGATGAATATGTATCAATGAGTTTTCATTTATATATGATGCATAGATGAAGATGGATCAATGAGTTGTCATTGATATATGATGCATAGATGAAGATGGATCAATGTGGTTTCATTGATATATGATTCATAGTTGGATTGATGTAAAGATGACTCATTATTTTCTTATCACGGTTGATAAGGAGTACAAATGGATGAACTCCAAAGTGGTCCCCTTATGGTGACATCCCTCACGGGAAGACACTTTGTCATTGATTTATCCTAGTAGTATGGTTAGAGAACCGATGATTAATTATGAAATAATGAGTTGAATATCAGTGAATTTTTCAGTGAAACTATCCTAGATGGATAGTGCTTGTCAAGGCATTTCCAGTGGCATGTGGAACGTCACATAACTCCTCACGGTTTGAGAGTTATGGCCTTACGAAGTTGGAGGACCCTCATATGTTGGCTTGAAGCCCCAAAAGGTCAAATAAGTCAAAGTGCTTGCAAAGAATAAATTATTTAAATAATAAAGTGAAGTGAAAAATTCAAAGAGGATTATTTAAAGAATAAAGTGAAGTGACAAAATCAAAGAGGATTATTTTAATAATAAAGTGAAGTGACAAAATCAAAGAGGATTATTTAAATAATAAAGTGAAGTGACAAAGTAAAAGAGGATTATTTAAATAATAAAGTTAAGTGACAAAGTCAAAGATTATTATTTAAATAATAAAGTG
>SNQJ01S0001774.1:105251-119628 GCA_010110895.2 Picea sitchensis | reverse complement strand
GATTATTATTTAAATAATAAAGTGAAGTGACAAAGTCAAAGAGGATTATTTAAATAATAAAGTGAAGTGACAAAGTCAAAGAGGATTATTTAAATAATAAAGTAAAAGGAGAACTTTCTAATTATGGAAAGTGGTTATAAGAAGGTTAACCCTAAAATGAGGAAAGTGGTTTAAGTGGTCAAGTGGCTATTGGATACATGGACAAGTGGAAAATTGGGCAAAGTTGGACATATGTGACTATCTGGACAAAGTGGATATAGGGATAAAGTGGCGTAGAAGATGCTTCTAAGGAAGCTACTTGGAGAGTATAAATAAGAGTCAAGGGTCTCTTGTGAAATATATTTGTTCAGAATATATTGAAGATCTATTCTAAGAGAGAGAGAGAGAGAGAGTGACTGGAGGATCTCATGGGTGCATCAAAGTTTTCATAATTCTAAGATATTGATGACGAAAGTTTCAAAACTTCAGAAACCCTATTTTCTGAAGGAGTACACGAGCAACAACGGGCCAACAAGTGTACATACATGGGCTACAGTGAGCCAAAGCGTGCACACATGTGGGATGAAGGAGGACAGAGCGCATACAATAGGTGGAAGTCATGAAAACTTGAGTGTGAGCTGGTGTCAGGTTCTTGAAGTCTAAAGAAGTTCTAGATTTGCATTTTATGGGCTTAGAGATGCCATAGAAACTCTGGTATGGTTACATAGTTGTCTTGATGGATACTCTTGCTTATTGTATGGTGAATGCTTCGGGTATTCTTGGTATGGTTGTTGTGGTATAGTTATGTTGGTTGATTGATAGAGTGGGCAACACTCTTATGGTTCAGTATTGATATGATTTCCATAGTATACTCGTTACTTATACATGATTAAGTATCATTCATATTGTATGTTTGAGGAGCATGAGTAAGTTCTTGGAGAACATAGATGTGTTGTGATTGGTTATGGTTCATATTGGACAGTGAAAGACATAAGTGTATGTGACTAAATAGTGCAGATGATTTGAGTATATCATGGAGACAAAACCCTAATTGTTCAGAACGAATAGGTAGGTTGTTTTACAGATAGGCCATGTACATACACAAGTTGTACTACTGATACTATGTGTACATACGCATGTTGCACTACTGATGGATCATGTACTTGTTGAAAAATTGGTATCTATTGAGGACTGATTCCTCTTCTTAGTTGGTGTTGAGTTATGTAAGTTGAGTCTTGCATTGTAGAGCTGGTGCTCTTGTGGAGTTGTAACTCTATTCAGTTGTTGCTGATAACCCAAGGATTGTAGTCCGTAATAAAAATAAAATTGTACATACATCTTTTGTTCTTTGTGTTCCTTGTGGTGATGACTTATTGATGATATATGTTGTTGGTATATGTTAGTGATGTATGTTCACATGTAACTGGTTATAATGACAACAATAAGTAATGAGTGAATGGTGATTGCTAACTAAGGAGTTTTATGAAGGGAAGTTGGAAAACATCCCTACACTGATTCACCCCCCCCTCTCAGTGTGGTCAATGTGTCCAACAATTGGTATCATATAAGGCCTTCACTATAATCCTTAACAAGCTTGGAGGAGATCCATGGACACACAAATGGATGATGAAGTTCCAATCCTTGATGAGGAAAATTATTCTACATGGAGAATAGAAATGAAAGTGCATTTGAAGGAAATAAGAGCGAGTGTTTGGAAAGAAACTATTGGTGGATCAGTTCCTTTGAAGAACAAGTCAAAGTTTGTAGCTCAAAGGGAAGAAAAGAAGAATTATGCATTGGATCTCAAAACCATTCTTAGTGGACTCTCAAGTTCTATCAAAGAAATCATGGGGCAATGCACTTCCGCCAAGGATCTATGGCTAAAGCTAGAGAAGGCATACCAAATCAAGAAGGAAGACACTAAATACAACTCCATCAAGAACAATGAAGGTAAAGAAACTAAAAAATCCTCTATTGGAAATGATTCTAAATGTGATGATGTTGGAAAAAAGGAATACCTTTAAGGCAATTCCATCAAGATCAATGAAGGTAAAGAATCTCCAAAAACCCCCCATTGCAATATTTAAAAATGTGATGATGCTGAATATTTCTCTACAAGTGAAGAAGAAAATCTAGAGATAGTATGTGTAGAGTTAGATGATAGTTATCCCATGGAAGAAGTAGAAGAAGAAATATTAGAGCTTAAAAGGAAGGTTGAATGGGGTCTATTTGAATACAACTATGACCATTGTTATATAGAATATAACTATATTTTTTATAACACTAAAACGTTTCTTAAAAAGAATCAAAGACATATCTTGAAGTTAAAGGAAATGATCAGGGAACAAGGAGAAAGTAAAAAGAATCAATTAGAAGAAAAAGAAAAAGAGATCAAAATATAAAAGAATGAAATATAAGAAAATAAGAAGGTAGATGATGAGAATAGCAAAAGTCTTGAAGTTAATGCCCATCTCAAGACCCAAATTGAAGAAGCCAAAATGATAGAGGAACTATTAAAGAATATATCAATGAAAAGGAAGAGTCATGTCATAAGTTGGAAGCTGAAGTTGTTGATATTATAAAGAAAGTAGAGAAGTCAAACAAATTCTTGAATACCTCAACAATATTTAATGAGATCTTGGATAGTCAAAGATCACCAAATGACAAATCATGTCTTGGATAGAAGAAATAAGCTACACGTGTTGAAGCAAGCACCTCAATGAAGCATGAGGTAAGTCCCTCATTCTCAAAGGATGGAAATAATGTTGCAATTCAACCATCTACACAAGGAAAGGAAAGTTTCAAAAGAACAAAGAAAGGAAGACATAAAGAAACCATCTTTACACCTAATAGAAGAGAGACACCCTCAAGATGGACACCAAAGCAAAGGTATGGAAATGTTTTTCATGGTCAATGTTACTCATGTAATGAATATGGTCACAAAGCTTTGGAATTTAGATATTATGCAAGAAAGATAGTGAAAGATTTCATAACACCCTAAGGTGTTGGAGATGTAATCAAGTAGGACATATTGTTGCTCATTGTCACACCATGAGATGATACAACTGTAGTGGATTTGGACACAAATCCCAGGATTTCCAGAACACAAGAAGAAAGTCCATGATGAGGGCTTCATATAACATGACTAGAAGAAGGCATGAAGTGAGGAAGGAAGACATTTTTGAAAAGATGGAAGCTCAGATATCAAGTTTTGAGAAGTTACGACACCTTCAAAAGTGGGTGAAGAAAACTGAACAGTCAGAACAGAATGGCAGCCTAAAGGGAAGCTCAAGTTTGTCATATTCAGAAGCATACACATGTTACAATGGTAAAAATCATGTACACATGCAAGATGACCTATGAATATGTCGTGTACATACACGAACTATCTATGCAACATGTCGCGCATCTATGGTAAAATCCTTGGGAAAAAGGCTGTGCAAATGAGTTGCATCTTGATATGATGGTATAACTTGTGTTGCAGAATCTAACATGGTTTGTTGCAGGGTCTGACATGGTTTGTTGTAGGTTTCATGATTACATGTTGACATACATAATTGATGTATGTATGGTGGTGACATATGGTTGAGTGTTAAAAGACTATCTTGGATGCATGGTACTAACCCTAAACTGTGGATTGAGACATTTTTTTGTTGAAGAACAATGTTGGTTGTGATAGTGAAGTTATGGAACTTTGGTTATGAGATATATCACGATGATGCTAGCTAGAGATGTCATTGATATATTGAGGCACACTTCTAGTACATGTATTATTGGATTCTTAGTATTTGTTGTAGTGAATGGAGGTTGAGGCTGATCAGTTGGGATACATGGCTGGTACATATTTGAGTTTCATTGATATATCTTATGATGTATTTTTGGAAACATATTTTTTGGATATCTTGGTGCATGCATATGGATAAGATACATATTGCTACATGTAGTTGATGAGTTGATCAAGTGGTCATGTTGTACACCATTGATGAGTCACAGCTTGATCTATAGTTGATGCATGGTTGATGCACTTTCTTGGTATAGGTGGTGATACATGTTTAGTGCATGTTTATACACTCATAGATGGTATATGTTTGTGGATGACAATACTTGGCTAAAGTACACCATTGGTATTACTTGTTTAGCATATAATTTGGTACATAGTGACATAACTGAGACACTTGATTGATTGAGATACATGGTTGTGACACTTGGTTCATGATAGAAGCATGTCATGGGTGATATGACACATGTTTGAGGCACATGGTTAGCATGTTTGTAGAAGCATATGGTTCATACACTCCATTGATGATATCTTTTGGCATATTCTATGGTATTGATGTACATGGGTGTTGTGTGGGCACACAATATGGCACATGATGTACTTGGTTGATGTTTTGTTCATGATTCTCTATTTTATTGTTAACTTCATGATGTATGGCATGGCACGAGTTTGATGCATGAACAGGTCCAAGGATATCCATAGAAAGAGAAATTGATCTATGTTCTGGTTGAGCAGTAGCATTTGCAGCAAAAGCATATTACAGTGAGAGCATATTTTTCATACTACATAAGAAGATAGGGGGAGACATATCCATAGGGGGAGTCATTCTTCTTTCCATGATTATAGGAGGAGATATTTTATCAGATGTAAAGATAAATACTTAAAAAAAAGGATCCATATATATAATATCCCTAGGCCAAACCCAATTGTAAATGTAAATACAATTGTACGTAAGTTGGTGAGTTGTTTGATATCATTTTTGTATGCACCATCCATGGTATAGTGCGCATATGTACTGCATAGTAAAATGATGAAGTGTGCACATTCTTGGATACCACGCGCAACAACTTAAGTGCGTGCGATTTTGAGGCTAGAGAGCCTTTGTGTATATGTGGTGTTTTATAGGCTGGTGAGCCAGTTTTGTGATGATTAGGCCGAAGAGCCTAGATGTTAAAGGCCATTGAGCCTATTTTCGTATATGTCTCATCATTAATATAAAATACATCGTTGCGCATATACTGACCACGATAAAAGAGTATGGGGGACTAAAATCCACTAGTTAGGGAAATGGGGGGGCTAAAAGTTAAGAAAAAGGGCTAAGCTAGGGAGCTTAAGCCAAAAAGGAATATTATATTAATATTTCTTAAATCATAAAGTATGGTAAATTATTTTATCCTAAGTTCTAAAGATGGGGACAAGTGGGCCAAAGTATCTCCCAACATGACAAGTGTCAAGTTAGGGACATGCATACATATAGTTTTGACTTAGTTCATTTCCCATCATTCCTTCCATCATTCAGTCATTCAATCCATCATCATTCAGAAACTCATTGATCTATCCTCTAGACCTTCATGTCACTGTACCTGAGCCTGTATCCATATCCATACCTATAGTTGTACCTGGTTAGCTTGGCATTTGGATTGAAGAAGCGGGTTGTCAGGTCGATGGGATATTGAAGAGGCAGGTTGTTAGGCCCATGAGAAATTTCTCTTTGGGTGAGAGAATTGTTGGGAATTGATTTCCTGAAGGTGCTAAACTGTCGCTATAGGGCTCTGAGACTTCTTGTTTGACCTGTTACTGAAGCCTAGAAATGAAGTGGGGCAGCCGAAGGAATTTTGAGAAGAGAAGGGGCACACTTCCTAGGGTAGGATAGGCATGTGGGGAATGTGGGACTGTAGGTTGTTAGTTTGAGTTGGCACCTGTGACTGATTCTTTCTTGTTTTCTATGATACATTAGCATGGTTAGGAATCCATTTACCCAGGTGGAGTTTAGTCCCAGCTTGGGTGTGATCCACTGTTGAGAGTGATGAGCAGTGTGGTCTAAGGATGGGAGGTTTGATCGAGAATCAGATCCAGGAGGCACCCCAGGTCCAGAAAAAGATAAAAAATGAAAGTTTTCAAAATCAGATGAAACCAATTCCATTGCGACCAACTCATTGTGTTGAATCCAACCATATATTTACTTCCTCAAATGGACGTCATATGCAAGAATTAGCGCACTCTGATCATTTTTCCAAACAGACAAAAATTCAAACAAGTCAATAGTAAAAAAGTCAATGCTGACATCAGCATGATGTCATGATGAGGTGGTAGCGTGACACATGGTAGAGTCACAGTTGACAACAAGTTTCGTACAATTGATGTGGACCAACCAGAAGGTGACTTGTGTCACCATTAAAAGGTTTCCATGTGGCACGCTCGTATAGGTGGCAGGTATGGTCAGTGGACATGTGGAAAACATGTGTTTTGATGTGGTGGTTGTGGAATGGACAATATGCTGACTGGGAAAGTCACAGGTGTGACCCACTCAGAAGTTGACAAGTGGTATCATTCCAGTGAATTAGGAGGTGCCATGTGGTCCAGACTTGGGCTGCCACATGGCACCCAAGTGTTGGTCGAAAGTTTCATATACCAAAAATTTTGGAGCTATAAGGATTCGAACTCGTGACCTCCAAGGGAGAGCCTATGCCTTGGGGATGGGCCAAATTCCATTGGGCCACAATGGAGCTTGTTATACCTTATCCATTAAATAATATTTAAAGTGTTGGTATGTTAGTTTGGAGGGCAGAAAGGGTTGGGGCTTAGCCCCAACCTGCGATCACATTGATGTCATATAACATGCGCATGTGTCCATATTGTATGTTGGCACGTGGGAGTTACAGATAACACCTGGTCCCATGGTATTCGACATGTGACTTGAGATTCCAACATTGTAGCGCGTAGTTGTACCATCCCGTAGCTCCAACTGCCAATCCCCATATGACTCAAGGGTTATAACCATAGGCCAGGCATGAGAATTGGGGCACGGTCCTATTATAAGGTGCCATGTCACCATTTGTTTTGGGCTAAGGGGCTAGCGCATAGCCCTTTAGGCTGGTGCTTGGCCACATAGATGCATGTGACCTGTTTTAGGGGGCGCATGTCCAAAAAAATGGGATAAGCCCAATAATATTGCATAAAGTGGGTTTTGTTCTTTGCTTTATGGATTTTATAATGATTTTATGCCTGTAAATGGAGATTTTTGCCCATTTTTGGGGGATATTGGGCCCTTTTTTAGGCCATATTTTGGGACGAAGTTGGGGGATGATAACCAACTTAAGATATATATAAACAAGGCATTCTTGAGGCCATGAAGGATATTCAGAGAAAATTTATGCTGAAGGAAATCCAAGACAAAGTCATTTTTATGCAGGGAAGTTGTTGAGGAGCGCACCTGTGTGAACCATTTCTGGGAGCTTCGGTCATCCATTTTGAGTGTCGTTTCTTCTGTTGGGTTCTAAATATCTGGGAGAACAAGACCAAATCATTCTTGTATACTTTTTGAACTTTTGTGATGTACTTATTGATATTTGAACAGAAATAAGAAAGCCTCACCCACTGAGACAAAGGCTCGGAGACGTAGGCGAGATTGTCGAACTCTGTTATCACGATTGTGTTATGGTTTGTTGTTGTTTATTTCTTCAATTTAGTTTTGTACATGTTTATATGGCTATGATATATTCTCATATATTATTCCTCTTTTATTAAGCTTCCTATTTGGCTAATCAACACATGCTTAATAACTCTACCATAGTCATTTAAAAGATCATTTTGGATCAAGTGGTATCAGAGCTATTTGACATTTGGATTTGAGTTTTGCATGTTAACCAGGGAAAATATATAGTGTGGTGAAGGCAATATTGTTGAAGAGAATCCATTAATTGGATTGAGAAAGAGAGCTTCTCACACCTAGAATATGGCATCGGAAGAGGGACTTTTTGAGGATGAGAAAGAGTTTCAAAAAGCTTTCTTTTCCATGTCAGAGATGATGAAAGTTTTGTATCAGGATTACTTGTAATGTAAGAAACCAAATATGGGTGAATCTTCAAAGGGAAAAAGTGAAGATGGAGAGGATCCTCCTCAGATTCCTCCTTCACCTCCATCATCACCTCCTTCTTCGCCTCCTTATTCAAGTTCAAGTTCTAAATCCAATGCAAAGAAACATGTTCATAAACATAGTTATGAAATCCCATTATTAAAACTTGATGTTAAATTTGAGTTACCCATATATGATGGTGAAGTTAATGTAGATAAACTAGACAATTGGGTTAGATAGATGGAGGTTTACTATAGTATGCAACATATCAAGGATGAGGCCACACAAATCAATTTGGCATCATTGAGACTTGCAAGCACAACTCTCATCTGGTGGAAAAGTAAGTTTCAAAATGGAACGAAACAAGTGGGTAATGTATTTCCATCATGGAAAAGTTTCATTTCTGCACTCAGGAAACAATTCTATCCTTTGGGTTATAAATAAAAAACATTAATTGAATGGCAAGGTTTAAAACTAAGAAAAGGACAAATAGTGCAAGAGTATACAAATGGATTTCGAAAAATGTCTTTGATGTTGGATATCCCTTTACATACATAGGAAACCCTTATGAAGTATATAGGAGGTTTACCTGCACACATTAGAAACACTGTATTCATGTTTGTACCAACTAACCTTGATGAGGTTTCTATTCAAGCAACATCTATTGAAGTAGGGAAAACATGTGTATCAAGGGAACCATCTTCAAGGAAAGAGGACAAGAGAAAGTGGCATGGAAATAAGTCAAATGCAGTGACAAGAAAGGAAGAGAGGCCCTCTTGCAAGCATTGCAAGAAAAAGGGGCATGATGAGGACCGTTGTTGGTAGTTGCATCCCGAGAAGAGGCCAAAGTGGTTCAAGGAAAAGAAAGGGAGGCAAACAGTTGCAGCAACAACACGACCCACAAATTTGGGATTGGATTCAGGTGATGAATCAAAGGTCTCACTGGTTGGTATGATAGGTAAAATTGGTGAAGGAATTGATTGTAGAAGTAACTTGTTTCATATAAGGGTTATCATGCGACACACTAAGATAGACACATTAATCGACAATGGATCTCAATCTAATCTAATTTCAGAAGAATTGGTTAAGGAATTGGGGTTAAAAACACAAGTACATCATAAGGCTTACACACTTAAATGGATAAGCAACCATCATCAAATGCACATAACAAAGCAGTGCACAATCGATTTTTTCATTTCATCTAAGTATGTGGACGAGGTAAGATGTGATGTAGTGCCATTAAGAGAATGTGGAATGGTCTTAGTTAGTCCATACTTATATGATCGTAAGGAAATATTCTATAGGACAAAGAATCAATATCAAATAACCAAAGAAGGTCAAGATTATGTGGTTCATGCTCATCATGTTAAGGCAAATTAAACACTTCAAACTTTGGAACAATTAAAGAAGTTCAAGAAAGAAACGAACCAATAATTGTTTCAAATGAAGTAATAGATCTTAAGAAAGAACATGAAATGATTGTTGAATGGAAAATCAATCACAGTTTGCTTCAATATAAGCTCATGTCGTGCAAATATTACAATTATATCAGCTCATTTGTAGTCATGTTTTTGATACTATCATCAGTAATATTATCTACATGGATGATAGTGGCTTCATTAAAATGTGACAGGGTTCAAATGGCTAACAATATGCTCTCATTTATCATGATTTTGTTACAGTTGAGCCTGATGAGACAGGTGCACACGACAGAGTTCAGAGATAGGGTGGCATATCTCGAGCTTGTTAACTGGTCAGTAGCCTTTTTGGGACCAAAAGGTCCTTAGTGTGGAGGTGTGATCCATAATCAGATCAAGGAGGCACCCCAGGTCTAGAAAAGGTTCAAAAATGAAAGTTTTGGGAATCAGATGAAACCAATTCCATTGCGATCGGTTTGTCGCACTGATTCTGACCATATATTTACTTCCTCAAACGAAAAATGTATGTGAGAGTTATCGCACTCTGATCATTTTTCCAAATAGATAAAAAGTCAAACAGGTCAATAGTCAAAAAGTCAGCGTTGACGTGGAAGCATGACACATGGCAGAGGCACAGTTGGAAGTATGTTTTGTACAACTGATGTGGACCAACTAGGATGTGACATGTGTCACCACTAAAAGGGTGACACGTAGAACACTCGTACATGTGGTAGGTATGGTCAGTGGACACGTAGTAGATAAGTGTGCTAATGTGGTACTTATTGACTGGGAAGTATGTTGAATGGGCAGGTGATAGGAGAGACACACTTAGAAGTTGACAAGTGGCATCATTCCAGTGAATTATTAGGTGCCACATGGCCCATACTTGGGCTTCCATGTGGCACCGGGGTGTTGGTCGAAATTTTCATATACCAAAAATTTTGGAGTTCAAAGGATTCGAACTCATGACCTCCAATGGAGAGCCTACACCTTGGAAATGGGCTTAATTGCATTGGGCCAGGATGGAGCTTGTTATACCTTATCCACTAAATAATATTTAAAGTGCTAGTATGTCAGTTTCGAGGGCGGAAAGGGATGGGGCTTAGCCCCAGCCTGCGATCACATTGTTTTCATATAACCTTTGCATGTGTCCATATTATATGTTGACACATGGGGGTTACGACTAGCACTTGGTCCCGTGGTATTCGGCATGTGACCTAGGATTTCACCATTGTAGCGCATAGTTGTACCATCCCTTAGCTCCAGCTTCCATTCCCCATATGACTCAGGGGTTATAACCATATGCCAAGCGCAAGAATTGGGGCGTGGTCCTATTATAAGGTTCCATGTGACCATTTGTTTCGGGCTAAGGGGCCAGCGCACAACCCTTTGGGCTAGCACTTGGCCACATGGATGCATGTGACCTGTTTTAGGGGCCGCGCATCCAAAAAAAGGGGCTAAGCCCAATAATATTGCATAAAGTGGGTTTTTTACTTTGCTTTATGGATTTTATAATGATTTTATGCCTGTAAATGGAGAGTTTTGCCCATTTTTGGGGGGTATTGGGCCCTTTTTGAGGCCAGATTTTTGGAGAAAGTTGGGGGATGATAACCAATTTTAGATATATATAAACCAGGCCATATTGAGGCCATGAAGGAGATTCAGAGTAGATTTATGCGGAAGGAAAACCAAACCAAAGCCATTTTTATGCAGGGAAGTTATTGAGGAGCACACCTTTGCGAGCCATTTCTGGGAGCTCCGGTCATAAATTTTGAGTGGCGTTTCTTCTGTTGGGTTCTAGAGATATGGGAGAAAAATACCATATCAGTATTGTATCCTTTTGGAACTGTTGTGATGTACTTATTTAGATTTGAACATAAATAAGAAAGCCTCACCCACTAAGACAAAGGCCCAGAGACGTAGGCGAGATTGTCGAACTCTGTTATCACATTTGTGTTATGGTTTGTTGTTATTTATTGCTTCAGTTCAGTTCTCTACATGTTTATATGACTGTGATATATTCTCATATCTTCTTCCTCTTTCATTAATATTCCTAATTGGTTAATCAACACATGCTTAATAACTCAACCACGGTCATTTAAAAGATCATTTCGGATCAAGGTTCGTGGAAGGTCTGCATGTAGTTGGTGATATTCTTACAAAGATAAGTGTCAATTGTGTGATAAATTTACATGCTGCATTATTATTTACGCGTTTATTTTTATGGGTTTATCCTATATGTGGTCATAATTTCTTTTATATTTATGGGTATTGCGTTTATATGCTGCATGTATATGTTTATTGTCATTGCCGTATGAACTGTGCATTTACAATATGCATTTGTCTATTTACGTTTTATATATAAAGTTCCGCAAGAGTTCTATGTGTATATGTTTTAATTGCATGCAGTTCGAAAACTTTATGTGGCATAACTCAGTTGTATACTGGGTATGTTACAGTATGTTGAGGAGAGAATGAAAGCATTTTCTGGAGTAGCATGGCTCGACATGGGTGGCGAGGGATGTTAAAATATACTTGGAGAAAGAGCATAGAGGCATAGTTTCAGGGGAAGTGATGGTCATAGGGGGAGTATGAGCGATATGTTTTCATCATTACATCAGAGTGATATCCCTCGTTCAAAAGGGGAGAGATTATTCATAGAAATATCAAAGGCATCTAGACAAGGGGAGCAGCCCCAAGGAGAGTTCAGGAAGAGGGAGCAATTCCAAGGAGAGGACTACCCTTTTCCATTGATTTCAAAGGGGGAGAGATAGTCACATTGATGTGATTGATATGACTATTGATGTAGAGAAATGCCTTCTCTACATGTTTCCATCAATGATTGGTGTTGACATCAATGTTGGTATTGACATCAATGCCAAAGGGGGAGATTTTTGGATCATGTTGTCATTGATGCGAAAGGATTGATGTCAAAGGAAAAATGTCTTGTCATAGTATATTGATTAAATCATGTATTTTCCTTGATGTCAAGTGGATTCATAGTCATATGATGTCATGTGTTGTTCTAGAGTTTATACTTAAGGCTTGAAAGTATAATGTCTAGGCATCCAAAAAAGAGGGTGTATGATATAAAGAAAGGAAAAAACAAATATCAAGGGAAAATGAGCTATGTATGATTTTTGAGTTGTCTTTGTCTAGCTTCCAATTATTTCTGGATGCTAATGTCCTATTCAATGACTACCCATGAACGTTCAAGTTCAACCCAGGTGGTAGCAGTTTTTAAGATGGTGTTAAAAAGAGTTAAAGTGATACTGGTCTGGTTTGTGAGACCGAGTTCGATATTGGGTTGTCTCATAACATGTACTTTCATATAAGAAAAATAGTTTTAAATATTTGTTGTTTTTTTAGGTTGTTGTTTCTATTTTAGATTATGTAAGAAAAATTCCCAAATTATGAATTAATAGTATAACAAAATCAAAGGTTGTTTCACATATCTAAGTTAAATTGAAAATCATGCATGAAATGAAAGAAAACATAAAGTTGTGGAACAATGTGAGCCATCAACCAAGGAATAATCTCACTTTGTGATAGAAGAAGAAAATAGACAAGAAAAACTTTAATGAAGCATAAGATATAGAAATCTAAATAATTCATAGGTTTTGTACCCGTTGATAGCCGATATAGAGGAAAACCTGTAAACAATTAGATGACTAAAATAATCAATCACCACAGTATATGTTGTACTAAATTTTATCTAATCATTCATCAAAGACGTATAAGAGATGGTATTAGATATGAAATAATAGAGGAACACATAAATCAAACTTGACAGGATCTGGAGTCTTTGATTTGCATTTTTCTGGCAAATGAAAAATTTCTCTGCTACAATCGGCCAGGGAAAAAGCCCTTAATGTATCTTTCAAAATTGTATTTATACAAAGAAAATCATCAACCCTAGACAATTGGTATTCTCCTAATCTCCTAGGTGCTAACGGTTACAAAATATAAAATTTGAACCATTTTTCTCATCTACTTTTTACTTTTCTACCAGTTGGACAAAAATGAGCACACATGCGTTACTTCATCATTTCTTTGAAACACTTCCTTCTCTCGGTCCCAAACACTCGACGCACCTGTCTAGGAACTGCACCAAAATTCTAGAAGGTTCTAACGTGTCCTTTGATTCAAACACATATAACTTCCTCTGAATTTTGGGTGGCATGTCTTCGATATTTCCCTTGTCAAACTTTGTCGACTGCAACTGTAGATTTGGATTTATTAGCCACTTATCCATTTGGATGGTGTCAAGCTGCTTCAATTGTGAAATATTGAGCTGGGCTTCATTCCAGCTCTTGTTGATATGCAGTTGATGCCTTACAACATTGACCTATCCTTATAGCCCAGGACAATCACCTTTGCCAATGCCCAATGTTTTTGTATCTAGCTGATCAAACACTTCTTCACATTCTTTCCTAAATTATCTTGCCATTTTCTTGGTTTTGGAAATATTGGTCTCCCATGTTTTTAACATGATGTCTCCCCTGATCTATTCTTCTACAGTCAGCTTTAGGATTGTTGGTACTTCCTCTCTATCCAAAAATGCTAATGCCTTTTGAAAAGCAGCGTGAGATATTGTGGCCTCTTTTTCCTTTAAAACAATGCTATCTAGTGAGTGGATTACTTCCAAGAAGTAGTTTTGAACGATTTCTATTTTAGAAAGCATGTTTTGTTGTTCTTATTGTAGTTTCTCATGTACCTCTAGTGCTTGGGCTTGAAACAATGCTATATTCACAAATTTCCCTTCAATGGTCTTCAACTCAGCCTGCAGTTGTCTCACTAACTCTTCCTACTGAATAACCTGTACTTGACTCATTTTCATCTACTTGTTTGCTTCCTCTAAACTAGGCTTCAACAATTGCATTTCTTGCTTGTCAGTAGTCCTGGCATTTTCAACTCTTTGATTTACCTCCTCTCGAATATTATTTCTTGTGTGCCTTATTTGTGCCTTTTTTGTGTGCATTTGCCAAAGATCCCATAGAGCCTGCTACTTCTGTGGTGAAGTCTTCCTCTTCTAGGTTTTTCCCATCTACAAGCACTCTGTGTTTCTTCACCATTTGTAACGACCCTTGATTATTAAGTATAATTAATTTAAAAATATAATCCTAA
>SNQJ01S0001774.1:48674-95249 GCA_010110895.2 Picea sitchensis | reverse complement strand
CTAGAACAAGATTCATTGCGTAGATCATAAGTTTGACATTTTTTGTAGAAAGGTTTTCATATTGGAATTCTTAGAGGCTCCACCAGGGTATTATTTGGAGGCTCTTGCATAGCATGCTAATTTTGACCATTTGTATTGAACTGCTCCTTTTGATCCTACTCTAGTGGACGAAGAACCAGAGAAATAGACCATAGAGGAAGTAGGGTCAAAGCCTCCTGATGACTCTCAGGCCTATCCTTCTTATCCAATTTACATTCTCTGTCGAGAAACAATATCAACCCCTCTCTCATCCTTTTATATTTTGTTATTGGTTAATAGTGTATGATATCATTAAAACACAATTATGTCAATGTTTCTAGTTTTCTCAGTTGAACTATGTCATTTCGAATGATAGGACATATGTTTTTATTTGTTTCCACTCCTATGGTCTTGGCTTCCCCAGTGGTAGGCCATAGGTGTTGCTAATTGTACATTTTTTTTTTTACTATATTAATACTAAAGGACCAACTAGATTGAAAAAAATAGTTCATGAGAACTTATGTCTAATGTAATGAAAATGTATATTCTATTTTTTCTTTATTATAGTTCAAAGTTGTATGTCTCTTATGTTTTGAGAAGAAAATGTTTTTTTATATTGGCTTGAATATTTTAATGGGGATTGAAGGATAAATGGATAATATAGGTCTTTTTTTCTTAGAAGCTTAATTGGTATATGCAACAATAATAGAAATTTCATTTTAGACATGAGCATGAATTTTTCATTCCCCTTGGTATGTGAATAAAGGATATGTGATTTTCCATTTATCTACATATCTACCACTTCAAATAATTACACTAACTATGGATCTACCACTTAAAACAACTACAGGAATCAAACTTTTGAAATTGATTTTTTTTAATCTATATAATGTATATATTAATATTTCACAAAAATAGTACTAATGTAACTAATTGTGGTCTACCACCTAGGAAACCAGGACCACACCAATATTAGATGATCATGTTCTATTGTTTCACTAAAGTTCTGAAAGTTCTTCAAAAAGTCTAAAAATCTGTCTTCATGACTAATTATCCTACTGATATCAAATAAAAAGACACAAAGCTAGTATTTGAGGAGGTTTTTATTGGTGCTCCACATCCTTGACCAAGATAAACAAGGGAGTTTAACCTTGTGGTCCCTAGTTTTGTTGTTGCTAGTAACATATGTCCCTTTGAGCCTCAGGTTCCTCATTTAGTTGAATTGGGTTAATGGGGTACCGACAAAGGCAGGAAACTGCTCTATATCCTCCCTGGGGTTGTTTTGGTTGTTAACATGGCTATTGATAGTTATCTCAATGTTGAAGACCTCCCTACAAAGTCCATCAAATTTTTGCTCCATCATGTTCAACCTTTGCAAGATTACCTATTGTTGATTACCTCTCTCTTCCACCACTTGAGCTATGAAAGCCTTATTCATCCAATATAAACCAAGTTTGAATATTTTAGTGTCTCTTGTTCTAAATTTTCTCGAGTCTAGGACTCATTCTTTGAACTTCGTCTCCAGTTTACCCTTGGAAACCTTTTGTCTCTTCCTCTTGATAGCCTATTCCATATTGTCCACCTCAGCCTTAATTTCTACCGGGAATCTACACTGGAAATCTATGGCCACCCTCATGGCATCCATTTGGGTTTTGGTTATGTGTTGAGGAGTTTGTGGGTGGGCGGGGGGGGAGTGGGGGGCATTTTGATAGAAGAAGAAATTTCTCCACTGAACTCCCATTTTCTACCCGTAGGGTTGGTCCCTTTTCCTACAAGTCTCGTTGTTAGAGGAAATATTTTGATTGAAGCATAAGACGACTAACTAGGAGGAGTGCGGACTAAGAGGCATAGACTAGAATAAAAATGTGAGGAGTGTGGACTAAGAGGCATAGACTAGAATAAAAATGTAAGCATGTGTGGTCACCCCGTTGGATTGAATTTAAACAAGGAGGCATTCATATGGTTTTTTGGAGTTCCTTAGAGAGTTAGGGAGTGGGTCAGTTTCCCAGTTATAAAGATACACTACCTACATGCCTATAAGAGTAGAGCCTGCAAGTGAAATTGACTATGAAATTCTCATAGGCAGTAACCACAAATATTTCTTTTGTCAATAGACCAAAGTTTTTGTGGATAGGGAGTATCAAAGAAGGAAAAAGAGAGGTTAGAGTATGAATCATATCAATGGCCCTACTAAAATCTACTAAGGGGGGAATAGAAACAACTAGATAACCCACATGTGTAACCTTCCCAGTTTCTTTAGAGCTTCTAGAATCCCTTCACCTCAGACCAAATTTTGAAACAATGAACCTAAAATGCTCACGAACATAGTACTTGACGAAAGAGAAATAAATACTAACCAACATAATTGAATTCCATGCAGAGGTGCTAAAACAGGGCCCTAGTCCAACATCCTTGGAGAAACCCAAGCCTCCCTCTTCTGCCACAAAGTCTACCTACCTGAATAGGAGATTAGCTATAAGAAAACCACAACCTACTCTTTGCATAATGCCACACCTACCCATCATTTCTTTGACATCATGCTTTAGATTTCCTTCTAGATGGACTAAATTCACCATGAAACCCTTTGTGCCATGTCTTATCGCCGTGAAACCACCACACCCTTTATTCCTATTATTGTGCACGGGGGAGGTATTCTAGTGTCATTGCATACCACTCAATCCAAGTATTTTGAAATTGAATTAGTTTATGTTGCAAATTTGAATTTAAAATCTCAACGTCAATCTTGAACTTGGATTTCAAATTCGGGACATTTTCCCCATTTTCAACATATACAATTTGTTGGAGTTATAGTGTGGGAGGATTATAATATGAAGGGAATGAAAGAATGAAAAGTTCCTATGGCTTATGGGTTAGTAAAGTTTGAAAGGATTGTGTGTAGAAGATGAAAGAAATTTTGTAAATATGTTGGTTTTCAAAGCATTTGAATTTAGAGGATATGAATTATTGTTTTAGTATCTTTTTTTATAAAGTCAATTTTGTGAGAAATTAAATTATATCCTAAGGTAAGACTTAATTTTGAGGTAAATTAAGATAGATATTAAGGTTCAGGATGGTGTTTCACATTTAAATGTAACTTCATCGTATCAAACAAGGTAGGGATTTGTTGCTTTGTAGTATTCAAATTTCTTAGAAATGGTTTTAATGCAAAATTATAAATTTCACCTCAACCTTGAGGTTTCCCGAATATATTTCGTGTGAACTTTCAACCTCAAAGATGAGTGTGAAATATAAATTATAAATTATAGCAGTATATATTTCAATTCTATCCAACCAAATGCACAAAACAACTCAAGAAAATAAGCATTGAAAAAGGTACTTCAAGGGAATATTTTTCTAGCCCTTAGTGCATTGTTCCCATTAACATATAACATATCTCAAAATTACTTGTTATAGAAGATTTATTACAACCATAAATATAACTACTTAGGTTCTATATATTTTTCAAATCATTTAACAAAATCTACTCACTGTTGTCTAAGATCAACATGTGTAACAATCTCTAGAAACTACTCAATCATCCTGAGAACATAAGTTGAAAATCAGATTTGCAAGTACACAAAGGTTGGATCACAAATATATATATANATATATATATATATATATATATATATATGAAAATACAAGTACATACCAATAACTTTTCTAAGGCTAGTATAAGATAGTCCTTCAAACTTATCACATGCTAGGACTTTCCAATTATCTCTAACCCTAGTTAGGGTAACCTCAATAAGTTGGTATCACACCAAGTGTGAAACCACAGTCACCAACTCCACTTAGCTAGGAATCACTCCCAACAAAATATGATCGCTCCACCAAAGATCCACAAGTAGCAAGCATACACACCGGTAAGTCCCATTCGACACCTACTCTTGCATCATAGAAGTGTACAAGAGAAAACAAGATAGTATTTCACTATCTTCTCCATATCAAGCACTCAAAGTAGCACTAAGGTTTCCAATGCCACAAAACCCTAGTCTTATTTTCTCGCAAGAACCATAAAAACAAGTGCTTTCTTTACTCCTATAGGGTTTCTCCCAAATCCCACCTTCCTTTATCTTCTTAGGGAAAACACTAACCCTAATGGCGTGATTGTATCAACACAAGAACCCTTGTGTACTAGAAAAGAGTGCAAAGTACAATGAAGAATAACTTCAAGTACAAGTGAAAGAGACAAGTTCACTTTAGTTCTCACATCTCTAATACAAGTATGTGATCAATATGATGAATGAAAAAAATGCATCATCTCTTTATATATATGTGGTAGGTGAGGGGATGCCAAAAATAATAAAGTGGAAAAGTTCCCAAAACAAGCAACCTAACAAATCACTAGATAGGTACCCATGTGAAGGGATCCAACTCTAAGTGATGCATGTCAAGCTCCAAGGTATGCATGTTTTTCAACCAAGGGTCCCAAGGTGAGAACTCCAAAAGAGGGGTCAATTTATCTTATCCAAAGGTCTCCAATGCTCCACCTCTATCACCTAATCCATGTGCTCCTCTAGGTCTACCATACCTCCATGAAAACTCCTCAACTTAAGCATACTTAAGTCAAGAACAAGCCTCCAAATGTAAGTAACCAAGTGACCCCATGTTATCTAGGGATCAACACCCTCCTCCTAAATTAGCAATGATCCTTCAAATGGATAATCCTCTCAAGAAAGAAACCAATCCCTCCATGTGAACCTCATGAAGAATGCCACCATGCCACATAGGTCTCCAACCTCTTAAAGAAATGTGCCACATAAGCATCAAGTCAAGATATAGAAATCCATGAGTAACTTATCTCTATGTGTATGTATGCCACAATTCAACCAAGTGTAGTAAAAAAACCATGCACTCTTAATTACATGAAGCACCCCTAAGCATGGTGTTGATCCAGGTGGATATTAGTGGCCACCCACCTATTCCAACTGGCTACTCTTGACAATTTTTATTTCAACACATTTCTCTGTAATGATGACATTTCTTTGTAATTGTGGGTTATTCACTTTTGGGGCTATCCTAAATCCATAGACATCATCCAGGTGGATATTGGTGGCCTCCCATCTATTCTATCTGGATTATTTTGGAAGTTTTCATGTCAGTACATCTTTATGTACTTCTAGGGTCGTTTTGGGGCCCTAAACAATGATTTTTTGGCTTGCCACAATCATATTGTGGATAGAGTTTGAGTTCGATGGCATAATGTGTAGTTGTCAAAAAGACCTTTCCAACGGGTGATCACACGACTAAAAAAAGGTTGTATGCAAAAGTTACGACCCCAGGAAGTTGAGGTGCCAACTTATCCATCAGATCCCACATAACTTTTGACATTTCATCTCTTAGGGTTAGGTTTTTGGATTTCTAGGGCTTTGGCATTCATGAGTAATGTTAAAAATGCCTTTAGAGCCTCATTGTATTCATTTTGCTCAGACATATGCATGTAGCAGCCAAATCTCTTCTCAGAGATAGCTACCACCATTCAAGCAAATTGTTTTCAGTTCTGCAATTTTACAATTTAAGCTTATTTTATTTATTCAATATAAGTTATTGTTCACTGGATATCTGTTGTTGTTCTCCGTATCTCTGTGTTATTGTATTTAATATTCTATTCATTTTGTTCCTCTCATAAATCCGGATCAGTGGTATCAAAGTGATTTGCTCTTCATTTATTTTCTCTGTGCATGTCCCCGACAAGCTCTGGGTACAAGAAGTTGGGACTCAAACTAGTCAAGACTTTGCAATATCAGTCGCGTCGATCCCGACAACAACCCATGGGGGACGAGAAGAAATATGATGGAGCAGGAGATCCTTTTAAATTGTTTCTTGAGGAATCCATTGCACGAAAAATGAATGAAATGATGGACAACTTTTCACAGATCATTCAGCGGCTGCCCACAGGAGACACATCTTCATCAAGCAGCCATGCAACCCCCTTCAAGGTATAAGTAAATTTTGATATTACATTATTCGAAGAACTGATAGACGTAGATGTTGTAGATAAATGGTTGAATCTGCTCGAAGGGTATTTTTCAGTCCACTATTTTTCCGATAGGGAAAATATTACTTTTGCACTCCTCAAGGTTGTCCCCCATGTTAAGGACTGGTGGGATACTTACTCTAAGCAAAGGGCCATACAAGAATCTACAATATTTGTGGTCACCCCCACATGGGATTCCTTCAAGGATGCCACTAAATAAAAATACTACCATGTTGGAAGCCATGGGGACCAATACACAAGATGGACCACATTACGTTAGGAAAGGGTCCAGACAGTATTAGATTTCACCAATATTTTCCATAACCTGCGCAACAAATTGGGTATCAAAGACTCTAAATGTCATATGTTTCTCAAATACCACAATTGTCTACATAGATACATTCAAACATAAATGGAGTTTATGGACATCACATCCTTAGGTGAGGCATATAGATATGCTATCAATATCAAGAAGAAATTTAAGCAAAAGAGGCGAGATTTTGGATATGCAAAATCCTCACAGTCGAAGTAGGGAAAAGGTGGCCCCAACCCACAAAAAAAGGGACATAGAAAATATGTCCACTCTCAGGAAAACCATTCCAAGCCACAACCTAAGAAGGACAATGAGAAGTCGAAGAAGGACATGAGAAAGTGGTGTGAATACCATAAAATCCCTTGGCACAACACCGAAGTATGTCACTCCAAGAAGTCACTGGTGGATGAGATGAAAGATTCAGAGTCAGAGGAAGATTTTGACTCTGAATCAAATCTAGAAGGAGGGAAGTGGATTATCAATGTTGAAACCAACGCCATTGTCTCTACCACCAAATTCTAGCCAAGTGAACCAGAAGAACCAGAGGAAGGGGAATGCCTCTTTCACTCACATATGCGGGTAAAAGGGGATCCACTTCATTTCATTGTCGATATCATAGTTCGTCTAGCGCCTAGACCTTTTGATGACATTGAACCCACAACCCTACAACATCGACTGCCTTCACCAAGGAATAGATCTTTGCATCAACCAATAATGTCGTCTTCCCTACGACATCAAGCCCTTCAAAGATGAGGTATTGTGTGATATTTCTCCCCTTGAAGAATGTGATGTTCTTTTAGGACAACCATATTTGTGGAAGCGACATGTTGTGTATGAGTCTAGACCTCACAATGTTATTATTACTTTGAGTATATAATTGTACAGGATACCAGAGGTAGCACCACCTATTGCTATTTATTTAATCTCTGCTAAGCAATGTAGTAAGGTCATTTCAAAAACCGTGAAGTTTGTCTTCTTTGTGATCTGTGCTCACAGTAAGCATAATGTCATCACCACATCCGTGACCTCTACAAAGAACCTCTCTTTGCAATATAAGTAAGTGGACGGGATCATGGAAGAGTACAGAGACATATTCTCCTCACCCACCGGGGTACCGACGCACTGCCAAGTCAAGCATCCAATTGATCTGACCCTCAGTGCACCTCTGCCTAATGGACTAGTCTATCGTCGCTCGTTGATGGAAAATGATGAAATCAAGCATTAGATCCAAGAGCTGCTTCAAAAGAGGCACGTCAGACCCAACTCCTCCCCTTGTAGAAGCCCGATTGTACTAGTGCAGAAGAAAGACGAGACTTGGTGACTCTGCATTGATTACAAAGCACTAAACAAAATCACAGTCATGAACCGGTACCCAATTCCAAGAATTGATGACCTTATTTACCAACTCAAGGGGAAAAAATTATTCAACAATATTGACCTAAAGTCTTGCTACCACTAGGTCCCCATTGAACCAACTAATGTATTGAAGACAACTTTCAAATCTAGAGAAGGTCTCTTCGAATGGTTGGTCATGCCCTTTGGCTTAACAAATGCACCAACAACTTTCATGAGGTTGATGGATGATGTATTGAGACCCTTCACCAACTCTTTTGTGGTAGTATATGTATATGGCATCCTCATCTTCAGTAGAACTTGGGAGGGAGGAGCACATGCAACATATTCAACAGGTTTTTAGTACTCTGCGGTAGCACAATCTATATGCCAACTTGGAAAAATGATCCTTTGGCGTGAGCATGGTCCAATACTTGGGCTACATTGTTGATGGGAATGGGGTACATGTGGATCCGACTAAGATCCATGTAATCTGTGATTTTCCAACCCTGACCACACTAGCTGAGCTTCAGAGCTTCTTGGGACTTGCCAACTTCTATCGACGGTTCATGTTGGGATTCTCCCATATTGCATAGTCCCTCAGCCAAGTGACCAAGGGTAGTGGCATGGAAAATTTCACATGGGTGAAGCCACAAAAATGATCATTTGATGATCTGAAGCATTGCTTGTGCTCATCTCCAGTACTCTCCTTACCTGATCTGCAAAAAGCGTTTGAGATTGATACTGATGCATCCGACTATATTGTAGGCACAATTCTCACTTAGCACGGTCATCTAGTATCATACCATAGTGAGACACTCTTAGATACCGTTTGTAAATACCCCACCTATGACAAGGAAATGTATTCCATTATGCAAGTCTACCGTCAATGGAAACATTACATTCTAGGAAAGGAGACAATCATCCACACTGATCACAAGCCTCTGTAATTCATATAGACATAGGGGAAGTTTCAGAATGACCACCATCAAAAGTGGTCCACATGCCTGCAACGGTTCCATATCAACATCAAGTGTAAGACATGGAGCACAAATCATGTCGTTGACTGCCTCAGTCGACCTCACGTGGTTGCACTCACCACCATGCTCAATTTTTGTGGGCATGAGGCATCTTAATGACCCCAACTTTATCAACGAGATCCTGACTTTCCACCACCTATCAACTCTTGGGTACATGCACGAATTTCACCGATTTTCACATTCATGATGGACTGTTATGCCATATGGACCACCTATGTGTTCCTGCAAGTGAGCATGCAAAGCTGATTTGGGAGGCTCACTACAGTTGGATGGAAGGACATTTTGGTGTGGAGAAAACTATGGTCATTCTACAAAAAAAAATTTATTGGCCAAAACTTCGACATGACATCAACAAGTATATTAGATCTTGCACTGCTTATGCCACTGCCAAGCCAACCATCAAGAAGCAAGGATTATACACCCCTCTTCCTACTCCCAAGAGGCCTTGGGAATCCATCTCGATGGATTACATGTTTGGCCTTCCATCCACCAAGAAAGGAAATGATTGTGTATTTGCGGTGGTTGATAGGTTTTCGAAGATGGCCATTCTCATAGCTTGCAAGAAGAGCATCACAATGACATATACTGCCAAGATCTTCTTTGAACGAGTGTGGGTCCATTTTGGGATACCACAGACCATCAACTCCGATCAGGATAGAAGGTTCCTCAACACATTTTGGTTGAGTCTCTGGTCATTGTTGGACACCAAGCACACTAAATCCACTGACTTCCACCCTGAAAGCGATGTCAAATAGAGGTCGTCAATTAAATGATTGTGCACATCCTGCGCGTGTATAAATCTAAGCATCTGCATACATGGGATGAGATTATTCCCTATGTTAAACACATCTACAAAAGGGCTCTCCATAGCTCCACCAACCATAGCCCATTTCAGGTAGGGTTGGGATTCCAACCCTTGGTTCCCATTGATGTTGCACTACCTCTTGCAACCACACAGACAAAATATTCCCATATTTAGTCTGAGGCCGAAAAACCCACTAGAATCATTGAGCGGATTTAGCACATCCGCCAATAGGTCCATGAGATTTTACAGAAAGCCAATGCTAAGTACAAACAACGCCATGATCAACACTGGGTACTGCATAAGTTTCAGGTGCAAGACAAGGTTTGGTTACATTTTCAGAAAGAACACCTTACAGGGACCCATCGAAATCTCCATCCACTTCGCTATGGGCCTTTGTTGGATTTTAATCTTCTATTGGTCTTTGTCTTACTTAAGATTCCTTATGGGTTATTTCGATTCTATCTTACTCTCCTATATTGAACCTAGTTCATATTTGATAAGCTCCCAACAAAATCCCTTTAAAACTATCGGTCCCTCTGGTAGACCAGAAGGAAAATCAACACATAGAGCATACTACGCTGTCTCACCCAAGATAGCTCTATGGCTGGCTGCAATACTCAGATGTTTGCAACCTGGGAATGAGTGGAGATCTGCAGTTGTACTCTGTAATATTTATTCATTTAGTCTAACATCTACTTATAACAGTCATTCTATTCATGCATGTAGAATACCAGATCTAACTAATTAATTCATTCATCTAACATTCAACAACTAATCAAGAATACAGATGCATACATTGATTCACATAACGTAGGTGTTACCATGGTTCACCCTCTCTTGGGCTACATCCACAAATATCTAGCTCTCAAGATTTTATTATGGTTCAGTAATAAATCATACCACGCATGTTTACAATCTTAGGTCTCATTCATTTCCACAAGCTCCTCAATCCTTGTGAGGCTGACTAGATCGCACCAAGCTCCTCAATCTACGATCTAACCCTCGGGATCGAGTTGCTCACTACTTCCCTAGCTCAGCAACTTAATGAATCATACAGTTCTTACAATTCTCTCTCCCTTTGTGTGTGTCTCTCTCTCTTTCTTCTTCTAAGTACTATCTATTTATATTCTTGGCTCGTCAGCCATTACAATACATTACAAAAACTTTAACCCTAGTGTCATTAGGTCTTCCTTGCATGCGCATTTCGCCTGCTTCTCTTATATGTGCTGATTTTCCTTCCAGCTATCATTTCCTCCTTGCATGCTTCTCTTCCAAAAATAACCTTTCTTCATGACTCGTCCTGCATCCAAAAACCCCCCAACACTTACATGTGGCTCATCCTAAGCCACCTAAACTTTGTGTGCTTCTTCAACAACTCCTGCGAGAGCCTGGAATTTCTCCATGAGTTCATTTTCTCATGTTTGAGCCTACATGGTCTTTTCTCCAAGTGCATCCAATACTTGCGCTGCAATATCATCACTGATCATCTCTGCGCACTCTTCCTAAGTTTGTGCCATGTTCTTCTTTTCCTCTTCTGCCTGTGTAATGACCTCCGTTGCCCGCTCTTGAAGAGGTTTTATTTGAACTTGTCACTCCTTCTTCTGTGTCTACGTGACTATGAGTTCTTCTTGTAGCTTATTCATATCATGTACTCCTTTGAGGCACTCAATGATCGACATCGTCTTCTGCCTCTACTTGAGGTCCTAGATAGCTGCACTTATCTTCTCCTCTTCCTGGTCCCACTGTCGGACCTATTTATCCTCCTCCAGCTATGTCCATAGCTGTGCTTCTTTATCGAACAAGTATGTAGGTACGTGGACTTGTCATTCCATCTCCTCCATTTGCCATGCTACTTCCTGCTTCCTCTACTCCTTCACCTCCGGGGGAGTGGTAGGGATGAGCTATTCCCAGAGGTTCTTGATCTCCTGCATATATTGATCGATTGTTTGCACAATCAAATCAATCTTCTGCATCGTCATGATCTCTGTTGTCTGCGCACTCTTTGGAATTTTTTCATAGGCTACAACCAACCCCTACTCAAGCTTATTTGTGTGATATTTATTGTCTTTGGTCTCGAGCTTGACCTGCTCGAGCACCAATTCCAACGCTTCTCTGCTATCCTTCGTCTGTTGTAGTTTTGTTGCGTCTGTGCGTGCGCACAACTGTACCTTTTGTGCGATGTTGACTCGCAGTTTATACAATGCCTTGGTTGGTATTTTCATCATTACCAACTGTATTTGGGCCAGATCTTTCAAGGGTGTCTGACCCATAATTTCATCCATGCGCAACATACTGTGTGTAATGTGAAATGTCGAGCGCGACTGTGTTGTTTTCTGGATCCTATCCTACTCGCTTGATCTAGCCTTGGCTCATGTCTGTGATGCTGTGGGGACTAATTCTATTCCTCTATAGGCCCTATGCGTTTCTATGATCTTCTCAAGGAGCTACCTCATGTCGGCCAGCTCATCCTGAATCTTATCCCTTTGGCGCTGGGCTTCATCGAAATCCTTCATTGTTCGATCCTAGACCATTTGGGCGACGAGGTTTGCATCATCCTTAGTGATTGTGTATTCTGGTGGCGTTTTGTGCACCTTAGTTTTCTTGCACGCACCCCCCGTTTGTATGATTGGTCTCTTGGTCTGGATCCCACCATTCATTAGTAAAATGGATTCATTGTGATTATTTGGTTGACTTTTCTCTGAGAACGTTGCTTCTCGAAGAGGGAATGAATGATCAAAATACAAAAAAGTCTTATAAATGGACTTAATGATTTTAAAACATTTGACAGTAATGATTATTTGGTTGAATTTTCTCTAAGAACAAAAGAAACAATAACACTCATATTGATTATGGATTAGAATTTAGGCATGCGTTTTCTCTCCTTGCATGTATGCTAGACCCAAAATGAGGATACAAATAAATTCATAACTTTGAAAGACACTGATAGGAAATTTCTTACAAAAGCAACTTATAATTAATATAAGAGAGATGATGGAACCCTTTTGATACTTTCTCTATAGAATGTTGGTGCTCATAATCAAGTAATAAGATAATGGAATTATGTTGTAGACATGCACTGATGAGGAGTGCATGAGAAGAATCAAGATGTATCTTAATTGTTCCCTTACGCCGAATAATATGAACTTAAATACATGACTATGCACATTAAGAAGAGGCCATCATATATGAAGTAATATATAATCACATAATATGATAAATTAACCAATGTAACCTGAATAAATAAAGAAGACACTAGCTATTGAGGCAAGATGTGGGGAAATTAGAATTGACAGAATAGTATTACAAATCCTTGATAGTACACCTCAATTGAATTCAAACTGGAAGCAATGTGTATATACCTTGAGATAGTATGGAACGACCTCTGAAAGGATAGCAAACCTATTAGAATGAGAATATGGAAAAATGAGTACAAAGAGACAAGGGTTTTAAGAAATGAAAGAAATTTTTTGAGTTTGATCCCCAATGTTAGTGGTGTATATTGGATAAAGTTACCTTGTGAAGCTTTGAGCAAAGGAAAAACTTGCAATTTTTCTAATGATGATAATATATTGTAGTCCTCATAACCATAACCAACTTGGAAGGATGAGATGAACATGAAGAGTAATAGATAGATACTAAAGGTGAGTAGAAGTATTGTGACATTAGATTAAACTAGATCAATATGAAATTATGAAAATTTTGTAAGCGGAAAGGGAGAACACCCTAGCATAAAGGTACTACTCTCCTAGCTATTCAAATATTAGTGATAACAACAATATGGAATTTTTAAGATTATAGTAGTTATTTAAATATCACATGACTCCCTTGAGGGGTATACCTAATGGATAACATTGAAGTGACAAAGGGAAGTATGAAAACTAAAGCATAGTGTTGTAAAAGGAGTGGTCATCCATAGTGTGTATGGAAGGCGGCTTACTAAAGTTGGTGATTACAAAGTAACACCTTATGGATTGAGGTCAAACACAATTAACCAATCTATGCTAGTGGTTCTTTTGCTGAGAAATGGGACCATCTTGAGAAGGCCACAGTGCCCGATATAGAGTTGTGATGTCAAAGTCTCGAGGAAGGGATGGAGTGTTTCTCGTCGGTGGTGTTGTGGGATTGGACTTCGATGCCTGAGGATGTGTACCCAAGGGAGTTTGAGGAAGGATTTTAGGTCTAGCCTTCTAAGATGCTTGTTGTACATGAGTATTGATCCAGATTACTGGTGTACATAAGTATTGATCCAAATCACTAGTGTACACAAGTATTGATCCAAATGCCTGCTTGGGCAGATGAAGTCTTGAGTCTTGGGGCTCCAGATAGACTGGGAGGATTTAAGCCCAGTTCCAAAAATTGGGAAGAAAAGCTATAGAGTACTTACACTTCCCCGGTGGGGTTATGTGGACTTTTGACGCATTTTGTAGTCACTTGGGTGGTTTTATACTAGTCCAACAAAGGGTGTTGTGGATTATACATGGATTAAAAAAAAATCCTATAAGTAACATAAATAAAGTTAACTTCATGATGAAGTTCCTTGAATGGGGGGAGAATGTAATGCCCCATATTATTAAATAAGTAATAATAATAATAAAATAAACAAATGGTATAAAAATAGAAAGAAAATAAATAAAAAATAAAGTAAAAGATTAAAAATAAATAAATAAAAGGAATTACTTATTAATAGAATAAAAGGATAAAAATAAGAAAAAGATAAATTTATGGAAAACTAAATTAAGAAAAGGCTAAGAAAAAAAACTGAATGATTAGTTACTTAATGACAAGTGCAACTCGTGCATGGAACTTCTTGCATAGATGTGTAAAAAGAACTTGTTGATCCACATTTATTTATCAATGTTTATGTATAATGTTCTACACTTAGTCATTTTTTTGTTTCTTGTATATCCTGTACTTAGTTGTTTTTCTTAAAATGTGGGTTGCAGAGGAGTCTACCACCAAGTTCGTAATTCTGCATGTCCCATACTTAGTCTATTTTTCACCATTCTGTAGTTCTAACACTTAACTCATTTCTTTTTTTGTGAGAGTCTTGTTGCAGAAGACTAAGCCATCCCTCACCCCACAACCCCCAAAAGGACCCTTCCCACTTTTGCAACACTCATAATGTACCTCTTTTCGACATTTAACCAATTTTGTCATTGTGGATGTGGGGTCCTTCTCTTATTTCCATTTTCCTTTCCCTAACCCGCAACCCCGCATCCCGCATTTCTGCATCCTCTAAAATGACCTTCATAATTATCACTTTGCACTCCCATACTTGAAAAATTTCACAACACGATATCACCATTCCCGATGACATTAATTTTCCCATCACCACATCAGTCGTTATTTGAACGAATTGAATATCGTTATTAAGTGGTGTGATTTTTGTAAGAGTTCTTTCATAAATCTTAAATCAAAACATGCAATTGGAAACCTACAAAATAGAGCTACAACATTTGATAATCAAGGTAGTAAGTGGTAAAATTAATTAAGGAATTAAATCCCTATTGTAAAAAGATTGTTTTGACAAAATAAATATTATTCATGAAAAACAATCTTTGTAAGATATGTCAACTAAAAGGAAGGAACTATATTGTGGTGATACTGTCAACACCTTGGGACGGGAACACTGCCATTTTATGTAGTTACAAGCCTTCAAGTGGTACTCAATGATACCCGACAATGAAAATAATTTCCTCTAGTATTGCATTGGTATGATGTGTGCTGGAAGTAACTGAATTCAAAGAATTAATCCAATGGTGCGTCGATAATTTGATGTTGAGAAGAGTTATTTAGATACAAGGAAAACCATCGATCTCTTTAGCACCTTCAGTGTTCAGAA
Organism: Picea sitchensis; assembly: GCA_010110895.2. Classification (NCBI taxonomy): domain Eukaryota; kingdom Viridiplantae; phylum Streptophyta; class Pinopsida; order Pinales; family Pinaceae; genus Picea; species Picea sitchensis. The sequence goes on along the minus strand of SNQJ01S0001774.1, from coordinate 79,919 downwards.
GAATGTTGAGACTACCTAACCCCACTCTGAAATTGAAAAGTGTCGAAGATTGTGACTTCCTAAAAACTCACAACGAGGGAATGGAGTTCCTTGAGATATTTCTTACAAGTCCAACTAGCTATGTTAATGCTACACATGTTGAGGTATGTTCTTTAAAATATCCATACAAAGAATTTGCATGGTTGTTCGCTAGAATAATTAGACATGAGTGCATGACCTCAGTTCTAAAGTATATTGTATATATTACGTGATCCGTATTTTATAAGCAGAACAAAATGAATACAGATTATTAAAAGATGCTTAACATGGAATAACAAAGATATAGTAAAATTGGTTTTCTATTCAATAAGGAAATAAGCTGAAACTGTAAAATGCAGTGGAAAACAAGTTTGTTGGAATGGTGGCGGCTTATCTCTGAGAAGAGATGTGACGGTTGTGCTCATTTGAAAGAAGATGATTACAATTAGGCTCTAAAGGCATTTTTACAATAAACAAGAATGTCAAAAACCATAGACATCCAAAAACCTAACCTTAGGAGATGAAGCGCCAAAAGTCACGTGGGCCCCGTTTGGGTAAGTTAGTAAATCAACTTCTCGGGGTCGTAACTTTTGCATACGATCTCTATTTTAGAAGCATGATAGCCCATTGGAAAGGTCTATCCGAGGACTACACATATTTGTATAATCTATAAAAGGGAATTTCCGACTATGGCGAGCCCTAAAAACGTTGTTTAGGGCCTCAAAACGACCTTTCAAGTCAGGGACCCAAAAACTAGGAAAAACAAACTGCCAAACTCGAAAACTGCCAAAATGAACCAGTTGGAATAGGTGGGAGGCCATCAAAATCCATCTGGATCATTATGTATCATTCAATTCATAAAGGTGTTGTAATTGAATGGGCCCAGATCATTTCAAATGAGGTTTCATTTCAATAGGGAAGCGTTAGGAAGACCAGGAAATTTCACATGACTTCTTATTCAATCTATGTTATAGTTTATTTCCATATTTTTAAGGAATTTCCCAGAGATAAGAATATAGACTTCAAAAAGGATTCAATTTCCTTTTGGTATCCATTTTTATGGAAGCATAAGGCTCCATACAATTTCTATGAAGTACAAAATGTCTTTGTCCTCTTTTCAAAATTTGATTCACAACTTTGCCATGTCTATATTTTCGTTAGAAGCTAGATCCTTTCTATCAAAGAAAGAAAATTTTGAAACCATGGAAGATTTTAGTTTTATTAGATTTATGGATTTTAGGTTAAACCCTCTTTGCTGCCATTTTATGTTTCCGAAAAACTTTTCACTATTGAAATATGCAACGATACAAATATTGGGCACATTTCTTCAACAAAGAAAGAAAAAATCAATTCATCCCATTGCCAGGAAAAATGGGAGAAATTTATGTAAAGAACATTCCTCATTTGGATGAATTTACTAAATTTAATTGTTTCAATTTAAAACAAGTTTAGGCAATTCAGGGATTCAACCCTAAGGATTTATTTTTGGCACACATTTTACAATTGGATATGACTCATCATTTAATAAGTCAATTGAACTAGAAGGAGAGGGAGATAATCAAAATCCTCCTGAAGCCTTGCCTAGAACAATCTTTGATGATATTGATGCATTGTTAAGCACCAATGGATACTATAAGAAATGGGGTAGAGACACGACAATTAAAATACCAGGTTCACCAAATGTGTCACAAAAGAGTACCTCAAGAAAAGAAAAACTACGTAATAATGGTCAATAATAGAGAAAGTCTTCCACCGAAAATTTAGATGATGGTGGAGAAAAAGACACTACCAAAAAGGCAGTTGAAAAATCACACATTGTTCATGTATCTGCAAAAAGAAAAAGAGAAATTCATAAAGAAGGACATGAAGCACCTGAAGCTTAAACTAGTCCAAAAGACATGGAGGTTGACAACATAATAGAGAGCCTAGTTGGGCTGAACAAAGAATGATCGAGATCAAGACTACAGATAAATATTTGGCTTCCTAGGGAAAAAAAGCATTTAAGGAAGAATCTGACACTTTGCACCATGCGATCTACAACACGAATTCAAAAAAGTTGTTAGTTGAAAAATTAAATTTGAGAAATAAAAAGATTTCTGAAAAACAAAAATCAGAGATTTTCAAGGGGTAAAACCCTCAAAAGTCATGGATTTTCGTCAAGCAACTAGTGAATCCTTAAAGTATTTTATCTATGAGATAGAGAAGGAGAATTTGATCTTAAAGGAAAAAGTAAAAGACTTGGAAAAATCTTTCATTCCAAGACCTTTGTTTGTCGAACCCATCACCATTATACAACCATTGTGCAATCTTGAGGATGTACCTAAAACAAGTTCCAGGTTGAAAGGTTCATCAAGTTTATTAATGGTTGTAAGAAAGTATATTGGAGACAACATTCAGAGAATGATAGCCTTGATTCTTGAAATATGGGAGTTAGCAACAAATTCACCTACTCTCTCAACAAAGGTCTTACATTTTAAAAAATATCTCTAAAAGGACTTGGAAAATGATGAAAGATTTTACAAAGAAGCTGTGGGTACATTTTTGGCAAGGGTCTAAGGTTTAAGTGATATACATAGGAGAGAGAAAAATCTTCCTTCCAAGGCTCGTTTGAAACAAATTAATTCTTGTTGGTTGAAGAGAATTAAGTTCTTGTGGGAAATGTTGTCCGAATGTGATGTTATAAATACTAAAAGAGAGGATTTGTTCTTAAAACTTGTTGATTTAACTAAAGAATTAGAGGGTCCACGTCTAATTATGGACTCAATGCTATTATAAAAAGAGTTGTTACAAGAATAGTTGGATGCCTTAAAGGTTCTTGGGCCAACAAATTTAATGACTTGATTGAATATTCCGAAGAAGAAGTGGAAAGGTGGTTAATATGGTACGTGAAAAAAAATGAAGATATTGAAGAAACACTTCATCAACTAATCCTTGATCTTAAAGACTTGGAAAATGAACTATTTGAAACAAGTTCCAAACAAGAAATAACGGTTGCTCTTATGTGGGAGTATATTGAACAATGGTTAAGAAAATCATGGGTTAAAATAACTGAAATAGATTAACAAGAAGCCGGTAATACCATTATTCCACCTCCAACCTAAAAACCTATAAAAGACACATCAACAAGCATATAGCATGTCTGATATTCCATCATAGTCTTCTCATTTATTGGTCCACGTGAGCCCCATTCCAATCCATTTAGGACAAATGCACTTACTTTTAAGGTTCCCAAAGAACTATTTGGGACACAACATTAGTGATTTATCAGACTTTAAATTCTAAGCATGGCATTTCAAATGTGTGTCTATCAAAATATTTTTTTGGTTTTAATTGAATGATCATTTAAATTTCCTTTTTTAAAATTAGAACTAGAGAAAATTTCTATTGAAAATTTCGCAAGAAAACTTACAGAAGGAGAGAGTTTACAGATAACTAGTTAAGCAGATCAGAGGGTTTATATCTAGCTGAGTCTTATAAAAAAATTCAAAATTTCTTCCATGATATATTCTATGGAAGATTCCTAAAATCAAAATACAGAAGAAGAAAATCTACATATAATTTAGCTAGGCGAGTCTTTCTTGCATGTTTCATCTCTTTCCCGCTCTAGTGGCAAATTCAAGTTTGATATGTGTTGATAGTTTGGTGTTATTGATGTCAACCCTTGAATAATCCCCGACAGTGTGGTTTTGGTACCCAAAGTTGATTGAGGAACATTGACAAGAAGGAAAATGTAATTGCACATAAGACTATCATAGATGGATAGTACATGTCATGTCATTTCCAATGAGATGTGGAATGCCACGTGGTTCCTCACGGTTAGGGAGATATGGCCTTGTAAAGTTGGAAGCCCCAAAGAGTGGTAAAGAAGCCCCTAGTTGGTTACAAGTCTTAGTCAAAGGGTAAAGTGGCTGCAACAAGAAATACCTAAATTAAGGAGAGGAGTTACCTAGCACAAGTATATAAAAACCTGAAGGAGTCATTCACAAGTACACTCGCACATTTATTCATTGATTATCTTTCTTTTGATTTAGTAATATTTTGTTAAGGTTGTGACGACATATTTATGAGGTAGAAAAGGAAGTTCGAAGGATAAAGTTTCGGGGTTACAACCAACCCTAGGTTCTGAGGTATCTGCTGGTTGCAAGTCAACAAGGTACAGATGTACATGGGATGTAGTGGAGGAAAGAATGAATATATGAAGGTTGTAGAAGAGAAGGTCGTGTATCTGAGAAAATATAATGAAGGTTTGAGTAGATGTTGGTACCAAGTCCCTAAAGGTCTAAATGAAGTCTACAAATCAACATATCGGAGTTATAGGTCTGCTACATAAGTATCAATATGGTTGTATACTTGTTTTGATGGTTACTTCTTGTCATGATATGGTGTATTCTTGAGGCATACTTGGTATGGTTGGTTTGGTATCTCGATATGGTATATATTTGTTGTTTTGTAGAGTGAGGATCACTCTTTTATCTGGTTCAACACATGACATGGTTCTTATAGTTCTTATCTTTCAGTTGATTGTATATGGTTGAGGCATATTCATGTTGCATGGTGGCATATGGAAGAAGGGAATTCATTTGTTATTTGAGATACTTCATTGATGATATAATACAGATCTGCATATGGTTGATGGTATGGTATATGGTACAAGTTACACATGGTTGATGATCTAGTTCATGATTCACTATTCTTTATTGATGTATATTTGGTTCATGATTGATGCATAAGATAATATGTATGTTGGTATACAATTGATGCATGGTATGGTACATGCGTTAGTTGGTTGATGAGTAGATATATGTAGATGAGACAATGTCAGTGACAGAGTGATAGAGACAAAGTGATAGTGACAAAGACAGACTGATAGAGACATGGTGACATAGACAATGGTGGTTATAGTGGAAGATTTTGTGATAGTGACAATTGGTCTACACTTATACTTTAGGGCACCTATTGTATGGAGCTGGAGAACTTAGGGGGTTACAACCTCCTTCTGGTTGGAGCTAGATAATTCAAGGAGTTGTAGCTTCCTTCAAGTTGGAGCCTAAGAGTAGGGGGTTGGAGCCTCCTTCCTATTGTAGTTGGAGAATCAAGAAATTGGTGCTTACAATGAGTATTATTTTGATATATAAGAAAATAATTATGTGGTTTTCTCCCATTTGGGTTTCCATGTAAATTCTAGTGTATTGTGTATCTATTGTGATGTGATGTTGTTTATGATTATACTGCTGATGATATATTGAATGATAATGATAAACTTCTAAATATCCTTGAAGAATATATTCTAGTTAAAAGTACTAGTATTTCTCATTACTGATTCATCCCCCCTCTCAGTAAATCCAACAATTGGTATTAGATCAGGTCCTTCAAGAAGAAGTCTAACCACTGGAAGTAAATCACAGATCAGGCTAGGATTGGGGAACCACAGTTTGATGGTGAGAACTATGCATTCTGTAGAAAAAGAATGAAAACTTATATATAAGCACAAGGATTCGATGATTGGCTATCAATAGTAGATGGATACAAAACACCTGCCACTCCCCCGACAGATAGAGATGTAAAGAAACTTGAAGAAAATGATTCAAGGCTAGAAACACTATCGAGAATGGTGTGAATCAAGCGATACATACCAAGATAATGCATTGTGAGTCTGCAAAAGAAATGTGAGATAAACTGAAGACTATCTATGAAGGAGATACAAAAGTTAAGGAAGCTAAACTTCATATTTTTAGAGCCAAGTTCGAACAATTGAAGATGAATGAAGCTAAAAACATAACAACCTACTTTCTATGAGTCGACAAGATAGTAAATAGTATCAAAGGTTTTGGAGATGATATAAAGGAACATGTAATTTTTAAAAAGGTATTAAGATCTCTACCAATGAGGTTTGATTCAAAATTTTCATCTCTAGAAGAAAGAGTGGACCTAGCCACAATGACCATGGATGAGTTGCATGGGATACTCACAAATTATGAGGTGAGGATAGAGCAAGACACTCCAATTATAAAGGGAACAACATTCAAGGAATCGAATAAGACAAAGAAGAAATATAAACAAAAGCCAAAGTCAGAGTGTAGCTATAGTGATGATTCAAAGGAAGATGAATAGATGGCTAACTTCATTAGAAGGATGAAAAAGGGAACCGACAAATACAAATGTATCCTTCCATTGAAATTTTTTAATTGTGATGGTGTTGGTCATTTTGATAATAAATGCCCCTATAAGAAAAAGAAAGGTAATGAAGAAGATGACTCTAAAAAGAAAAAAAAAATTCAAAAGGGGAGAAGATTTTTTTTTTTTTTTTTTCAAGAAAAGTCTCTGCACCAAGGAAGATAGTTCCTCATCAGATGAAGATGAAGTCAACGAAAATAATACAAAAATGGTACTATTCATGGAAATGGAAGACTCCAAAGAATATGAAGAGGCAGAAGTCGATTATAAGGAAGAATTGATATGTGCCATAAATCTCTAAAGAAGGAAAAGAAGAAAAAAAATCATTCCAGGCAGAACTAAAAAAGAAAGAAGAATATCATAAATCCAAAGAAGTCAAGAAGACAATCACGAAGCTAAAACTTTAGGCAGAAGAAGACAAGAGAGTTAAAGAATCACTTGGAGGGAAGTTAGAAGAAAGGGATAGGACCATTGAAGGCTTGGGAGATGAGATAGTCACTCTAAGAAAATATCTTCAGAAGAAGGAAATGCAGTGAAATAGCACCAAGATATTGGATAATATCATTAACATTCAAAGACCTTTCTATGATAGATCTCGATTGGGATACAATCAGATGAAAACAAAGAAAGGTTCAAGCTAAAAAATGACAAAGAAAGAAGCAGAACCAAGAAGCTATGCAGAAACCGTCCGAGGTCCCTCAAAAGAAGAAGACATGAAGACTCAAGGGGAGGATTACAAATACATTGCACCACCTAGAAGATCCATAAGTCAGTATCAACAACATCTATATATAGAAAGACCTCAAGAAGAAGAAGGATTCAGAAGAGCGACACCATTAAGAAGATCTTCTACTTCCAGGTATCAAACTATTTTTCTTGGTTCATGTTATTCATGTTATAATTTTGGGCACAAAGATGTGATTTGTAGAGCCAATACCAAGAACAAAAGAAAATATGAGGTCTATACAAGAAATAATTATCCAAGAAGATCTCATGAAGCATAGAATAGAAGCTACAATATATTTGGATCATTAAGTGATGAGGTAGAATGCTACAAGTGAAACAACTTTGTACATATAGCTAGAGATTGCAAACTCATTGTTCATCCAAGGGAACCAAAACAAAATATCAACAGTCATAAAAAAGAACCACAAAGGATATGGATAAGAAAGAAGGATCAATTCAACATTGAAGAATGCAATCTTTCTCTACAATCTCAATGAAAGAAACGTGGATGGTATGTTAGCAATTGATGCTCAAAGCATATGATAGGTGATAAAGATAGGTTTATGACATTGAAAAAGGAAAGATATGGATCAGTTTCATTTGGGAATGACAACTCTACCAGGATTATTGGAAAGGATGTTGAAATTTGGTATGTTCGTTTAACCATAAACAATTTCACATCATTGTCACCCAACCATAGGCATTCACATATGACACCCTCGATCGCACTAACATTTACTTAGAATAATTCCAGTACGTCTACTCCAGAACCAATAGATAAACCCTAGTTTCTAACTGGAGAAACAAATCAAGACAAGTAGAGATATCCTTCTCCAAGGGCAGAGAAAAAAAGAGAGAGTCTCCATATCCACAAAACAAGTACCATACACAACTGTAGAAGTTGTAGCTACACTACTCTCTTTCTCTCTCTTAAACTTGTGCCATACTTAGAAAGAATATCTCCAATAAAATCACCAAGAGAGAGACCAAGACCAAGAGATGACCATGCACCCTTATTCCTCCTTGTAGTTGCAGTTGCAGCTGCAACTGCAAATCTCCACAAGAATTGTTCACTAACTGGATGTACAAATGAGCTAAAATGTCCTCCATTTATATTAATCGGTCCAGTGACTTTTCTGGCTGGGCCGACTTTTCTGGTAATTATATTTTTTGTTTATCTTTTTCCTATGGAGCCAACTTCTATTTATGGAAGATTATATTCTAATATTATTTATTCTTCTAGGCCGACTTGTCTTCTAGGGTTTCCACACATATGTTTAATGGTACACTTGCTTCCATAATATTCTATTCTAAGTCATAGGTTACACGTGGAGGTTAATACCTCCCACAACTACCAAAACATCAACACTCCCTCTTAGCTAGGGAGGTATTAACTAAGATGTTCTTCATGTAGTGGTATCAAACACATCCATCCATGTCACATGGCATGGGAAAGACTCACATGGTATTGCAAAATAGTCTATAGGTAGCAACAACATAGCCACACACACTATCATATGATCAAACAGATCATGTAACAAGTATCACCATCATAGCCACACATTATCCATCTATATTGTTCGTGCTCTTTTCGTCAATGTGTGAGCAAAAAGCGAGCACTTACATGCCTACTTGGGCTCTGATAGGCATGACAGCTGTAATGCAAAAGGTTAGAAAGAAAATAGTAAAGGTATGAACAAGAATTAAGCAAAAACTAAATAACAACATGAGCATAAAAACAAAATAAAATAAATGACCAATGGAACAAGTTCTTAATAGATGAGGTGGAAATCGAGGAGGAGGTACACAAAGGAGGACTTGGGTCCGCCTTCTCAATGGAGAGCTCTTGAGATGACCCCTCAAATGATGCTTTCCTTCAGTGAAAGGTGAAATATAGGTGAAAGAAGAACTCAGCAACACTTCTCCACTCTAATGAGAGATGGAGGCTTATGAAATGGTGTTGATTATGACTATTGCTAAAGAGTGAGCCTCTAACAATCCCAACAACATAACATTACAATGAATTCCTTGGAAAGTGATGATGTCACATGGCATTTATAGCCCGACTTTTGGTATTATGCACCCCCACTGAATGTGAAGAGGCACATTAGAGACATTTAGGTCTTTGACCAGCCTCCCCACCTGTGATTGAGCTCGGTTGATGTCAAATCTGACTTGGGAACCGATCCATTGGTTGGGGTAGAGCCGGCTCATCTTGTAGCGAGACTTTGGCGGTAGCTGTAGGTTTTCACCGGGCATATAAGCTATGTTCATATATAATGTGGCATCTTCTAGTTCATGGTGATAAACTTTAATCTTTTTGGCAACTTGTATAGTTTGGCCCTTTTGATGTCTTTGTGGAGTTAATCCTTGTGCATGGATGATTGTTTTGTGTTGATGATGTTGAGTTCTTGTGTACAATGCGGTGAAATTCGATGATAACATGTAATAAACACCTCCAAAACACTACTGGTTGGCCCTCCAACTAGTAATCTCCAATGCTATTGATCGACACTCTAAATGGGAATCATTTACGACACTACATGGTGTCCGGTTCGCTGCATGAAACTAGCTTCGTTAGCTCAGAATCTGACTAAAAAAATTTAACACTCCCTCTTAGCAGGAATTATTCCTCTTGGCACAATCATCATCACTACTTTTTTTCTTCTGCACATGTTGGTCATTGTCCTATTGTCAATCATGGATCTATATATATCATAGGAAGTTACGCACTTTCACTGGAGTAGCATACAAACCTTTGTTGGAGTAGCATACCAACCTAAGATGGAGTACCTTACCAACCTATGTTGGGGTAATAAACTAGCTTGTGTTGGAGTAGCATACCAACATGTGTTGGGGTAGTGTACCAGCCTGCGTTGAAGTAGCGTACCAACCTACAATGAGTTTACCAACATGCACTGGGGTAGCGTACTATCTTGCGTTGGAGTACCAACATGTGCTTAGGTAGCATACCATCCTACGTTGAAGTACCAACACGGTGCTTAGGTAGCGCACCATCCCTACGTTGGTGCAAACTTCGTTGAGGTGGGGCCACCGGCTTTGGGTATAACCTACGGGGTAGCGCCATACGGCGTGATTTGAATTACCCGGCCGGAGTGTTGGGGTGATATACCACCTGTGTTGGAATATGTAACTTGCACTCCCGGGTAGCATACCAACCTATGTTGAATTACCAACCTATGTTGGGGTAGCATACCAAATTGCGTTGGGGTAGCATACCAGGTTGTGTTGGGGTTACCAACCTGCTCTTGGGTAGCTTCCACTATTGGGGATCTCATCACTTCCCTCTCTTAGGGAACACATGGCTTCTCGTACTAGAGAAATTAAAACATTTGGACCACTCCAAGCTTGTCCACAGCGGAGGCTTGGTCCAGCATATCGCGAACCACTTGTTAGGTCATTGAAATATGGTAGAAAGTGTCTCCATCATATTCTTCTCCCTCTTCTTTGGGAGAATCCTCACGAGAGACAAATAGGGGCATTCTCTAGGCTATTTATCACAACATGCTTGATGCTTGTAGATCAACGATCACCACTTACTTTCCTTATGGTATCAGAACCAATGAAAAGATATGTATCCTAGTCCTTCTGACTATCTTCCTCCTCGGTCATTGTAGAAAAGAGTTCGCGGAAGCGAGGGAATCTTCCCATAAGATATCATATATCCTTGGATCCTATGAATCTCTTGTCTGGCCTTCTCAACCCATGACATCTATCTATCAGTTCCAGAAGACGTCTCTCTCTCTTCCATATGAATATGAAAGTATCTGAGTCTCCATTATCCCTCTAAATATTGACTCCTCTAAGTCTATATAATCTTTAGATCCATATGTTCCTCATGATATGAAAACCATCAATGTTGCCATCTACTTGAGTTCCTTAGGACCATCTTCCGGTCTCTTTCTTGAATTCTTACGCAACAATTCTGGTGGGAATATTATGAAGCTCTCTACTAACTCTTCGATGATATGAAGAGTGATCAGTGCACTAGAGGATTTTTGGAGAATTAGGTATTTGGAGCCTTCTTCTCCTTACAATCAATCTCCATATGGGCCTATGTATCTAGCAAAAGTACCCTTCTTCCTCTTCTTTTTATTTGGTACATGGATGCATACGATTAGGTATACAAATTCTTGTCTGGATAGTCTTCTCCATGTATCAAACTATATACCATCTAATATGTTGTCTCCAGCACTGGCCTCTAGATTCCCTCGAGTTATCACTTGTGACCTACCGAGCAAAGGACAACAAGGGAAAAACAATGAACAAAATAATACTCTTATAATAATAAAACAGAGCAGAACAATGATACAATAAATCCTTTAGAGATATTGCTTGTGACCTACTTTGGAACAAGAACCAAAATAAAATACAATAATAAAAATAGGAACAACACTCTTCTAGTGTTTGATCAAACATTCCTCCATGAAAACCTACACGAAACAGAAAACAAAGAACAAAGCGATATAATAACATTTTCTGGGAACATATCTATGTCAACTAAGAATAAAAAAAAACAATCTCATGGTAATAATCATATCATTACTAAGGTGACCTACTTGGAAGCAAAAAAAGAAGTATCCCCTAGAGGAGATGTTACTTCATCTTGCAAAAAAGTACAACAATAATTTATATCAATAGTACTAACATGCAACCAAGTATACCTAACAATAATAGAAACTTTCAGGGATTGTTGTCACAACTAATTGATATTGGAGGTATCCCAGAGCTTGATATGTGCAAATTGGGCATTGAATTTGATCCAGAGCATGGACTTTGGAATGTGTGTTCTCAGGATAGGTGTGGGTTGTCTTTCGAGTCTCCTTCACTCCAGATGAAAAGTATTCTCTTCAAGTGCCATGCTTAGGATAATATATTTTCTAGGCCAATATGAGTTAGAGAATATAGTTCAAATAAACTCTAAAGTCTCAACCATAATCAATCTAATACTTTAAGAGTTAGTTTATAACTTTAACTTTGAACAAAGATTAGTATGATAATCATAAATTCAATAGGTCAAAATACAACTAGATGTTCATAAGGTCTCAATAATTCCATATTCTAACTAGAGGCATATGAAAACAATCAAACACAGAGTGTGTTGTTCCTCACAGATGTGTTGGATCTGAGATCCCTATGGATCTCTGATTGTTGCTTGGACTAGAGATACCTTCTCCTACAATTACACTCAAAATAGTGATATAGTTTAAATAGATATATGTACATACCTCTAGGAGCAACGACAGGCAGTGGTAGATAGTGGCACCATCCGACAACAATGAAAAACAATGGTAGAACCCTAAGAGCAAAGTTAGCAACTTGCAATCTAAAGTTAGTTGGAGATGTGCTAGGGTAAGGCGTACTAGAAAAACCAAATATTAGGTCCAATGTTTCATAGAAAATTTACTGCAAGCTAGTGTTAACCTTTGCATGGCCCAGTCTTTGAGTGATGCCTCAGCCAGTACTGTGGCCAGTTGCCTCACGGTGGCTTTCTAATTATTGCTTTGCAAACTTAGGGTTTTTATTGGGAAACCCTAATATCTCAACTTAAAAAATTCACAGATTTGATTCGAGGAAGAGATGCACCCTACTTATGCAATCTTCTTAGTGAGTTTAGTAAGGATCAACTTGGTAGGAAATGGGGAAGCCGGATCTTCCTTCCAGTGATTAAATTGTTAAGAGGAAACCAACTATGATACCATGTTGAAATTTTGTATGTTTGTTTAACCATAGAAAATGTCACATCATTGTAACCATAGGCATTCACATATACCCACCCCAGTACACACTTAACTAACCTTTACTTAGAATAATTACGACAAACCTCTAGACCCAACATATAAACCCTAGTTGCTAGTTGCAGCAACAAAAATGGGATTAGAAGTTGTAGCTACACTACTCTCTCTCTCTCTCTCTCTCTCTCTCTCACTTGTACCATACTTAGCAAGAATCACCAAGAAAATCACACCAAGAGACCAATACCAGAGATGACCATAAGCCCTTATGCTTCCTTACAGTCTGGCTAGTCCCACAAGACACACACATTAACTAGGTGTACAAATAGGCTTCATATCCTCTATTTATATTAATATGTCCAATGACTTTCTGGTTGGGCTGGCAGCTTTTGGTAATTATATTTTTGTTCATTTTTTTTCCTATGGAGCCGACTTATATTTTGGAAGATAATATTCCTATGGTAATTATATTTTTTGTTTATCTTTTTCTTGTGGAGACGACTTATATTTTTGGAAGATAATATTCTAATATTATTTATTCTTCTAGGATGACTTATCTTCTAGGGTTTCCACACATCTATTTAATGGTTCACTTGCTTCCATAATATTCTATTCTAAGTCATAGGTTACATGTGGAGGTTAATACCTCCCGCAGCTACCAAAACATCAACAAAGGGCACAGTCAAGATCGAAAGTAAGGATGCCACGACAAAAAATGATTTACTAGTAGAAGACATGAAACATAATCTGCTAAGTGTAAGTCAAATGTGTGATCAAGGACACAAACTTGTGTTTGATTCAAAGAAGTGTGAGATAAGGAAAGCATAATCAAGAAAATTGACAACTACAACTGTAAGAAATCCAAGCAACACATATGTTCTAAATGAAATAGGAAAGGAAATATGTTGCTTAGGAAAGGACAATGAAAGTTGGCTCTGGCACAAAAGAATGGGTCACATAATTTTAATAATCTTATCAAAGTCAGCAAAAAGGAAGCAGTAAGAGAAATGTCCGAGATCTTGAAGCCAACAAACAATCTATGCAAGCATTGTTTACATGGAAAATAGACCAAGACAAAGTTCAAGTCAAAAGAGCATTCCACAACAAAACCACTAGAGATTGTACATATTGATCCATTTGGACCGACAAGAACAAAAGGATTGAAAGGTGAACAATACTTCATTCTACTAGTTGATGACTACACAAGAATGACTGCAGTTTTCTTTCTAAATAAGAAGTCAAAGGCTTTCAAAAACTTCAAGGCATACAAAGAGATGGTTCAAATTGAGACAGAGTTGAAAATCAAGTGTTTAATATCAGACAATGGAGGAGAATTTACATGCAAGGAATTCATCGAATTCTGCAACGAGCATGGGATAAAGAGGAAATTCTCATTACCCATGACACCTCAACAAAATGGATTTGTTGAAAGGAAGAACATAGTAGTACAATAAATGGAGAGAACCATGTTAATGGATTCCAAGTTGACAAATGTCTTTTGGGTACACGCAATGCATACAAAAGTTCACATTCAAAACAGAGGGATGCTTAGAAGTAACAATGATAAGATTCCATACGTACGAACTATGGAAAGGAAGACTAGAAAATGTGAAGCACTTCATAGTTTTTAGAAGAAAATGCTACATCAAAAGAGAAGATGGGAGAATTGGAAACTTTGATTCTCGAGTCGATAAAGGCATACTAGTTGGGTACTCAAGCAAAAGGAAAGCATACAAATGTTTCAATTTGAGACTCAACAGAATAGTAGAAAGCATCAATGTGATGATTGATGAGACATATGGTCAAAAGATAAAAGAAAGTAGAAAATATTTAGTGGAACAAGATCATGAAGAAGATTTAAAAGAAGAATAAGTAGATGAAGAAGAAGAAAAGCAGCCATAAATAGAGCAAGAACACCATGATTTTCAAGCACCTCTAAAGACACCTAGCAGATGAGTGCAAAAAAATCATCCATCATAACAGATTATTGGAAAAAAAGATGCAGGATTTAAAACCAGAAGAAGAAACCGCTCACCAGAATAACAACATCTAGCACTCCTATATACTATTGAGACGAGAAGTTTTGGAGAAGCCAACAAAGATGAATTCAGGATCAAAGCTATGGATGAAGAGTTAGATCAGATAGAAAATAATGACACTTGGGAACTGGTTCCAAGACCGAAGAACAATAATTTAATTAGTACAAAGTGGGTCTTCAGGAACAAATTGAATGAGGATGGACAGGTTACCAGAAACAAAGCAATATTGGTATGCAAAGGATACTCTCAAGTTGAAGGTATATATTTTGAAGAGACATTTTCCCTAGTTGCCAGGATGGAAGCAATTAGACTGATACTAGCTTATGCATGCTCCAAGAATATTAAAGTGTATTATATGGACGTTAAATTAGCATTCCTAAACAAATATCTAGAGGAAGAAGTCTACATTGAGAAACCAGAAGGATTTCAGTTGTCAGAGAAAGAAAATTATGCTTATAGGTTAAAGAAGGCCTTGTATGGTCTCAAACAAGCCCTGAGAGCATGGTATTCAAGACAGGACAAATACTTACAGCAACAAGGGTTCAGGAAAGGAAATGCAGATAATAATCTCTACATAAAGGTGGATCGAGGCAATATATTGATTATTGAAGTCTATTTGGATGACATTATCTTCAGAAGTGACGATGACAAGATGATTCAGAAGTTTACCAAATATATGCAGCATGAGCTTAAGATATCTTTGTTTGGTGAGTTAACCTTCTTTTTGGGATTACAAATATGTTAGCGCAACAAAGGTATCTTCATATCTTAGACAAAATATATCGGAGAAATGTTGAAGAAGTATGGGATGACAGAATGCAAACCAATCAATACTCTTATGAAGACGATTTGTAGATTAAGTAAGGATGACGATTATAAGGACACAGATCAAAGACAGTACAAATCAATGATTGGAAACTCATTGTATGTGACAACTTCAAAATTAGATGTGATGCAGGTAGTTGGACATGTTGCAAGGTTTCAAGCAACACCAAAGGAATCACATATTATGACAGTGAAGAGGATATTCAGATACCTCAAAGGTACATAAGAGTTTGGATTATGGTATCCAAAAGGGAAGGATATATCTCTTGTTGCCTACATAGATGTAGATTGGGCAGGTTGCATTGATGATAGAAGAAGTACAGGTGGAACATATTTATACTTGGGTGAATGCCTGGTATCATGGTTAAGTAAGAAACAATAATCAATATCTTTGTCCACAATAAAGGCAGAATACATTGCAATAGTGGCATGTTGTACTCAGGTTCTTTGGATGAAGCAAACTTTGTAGGATATACAAGTAAAGTATAATGATCCCATTTCAATATGTTTTGGAAACACTAGCGCCATCAATATATCCACGAATCTAGTGATGCATTCTAAGACAAAGCACATTCTGATCAAGTATCATTTCTATGAGAAGAGGCTACAAAGAAGAACATCAAGGTAGAGTATGTTGGGATAAAAGAGGAGATTGTAGATATCTTCACCAAACCTCTTGCAAGGGAAATTTTTGAGTATCTACGACAAAATATTGGAATATCTTTTTCCCCACAGAGATCCCCACAACATCAAACTTAACAAGACACGGGGAGAGAAACAAAAGTCTTGAAGAGTTCAAGAATTCTTTTGAATTATTTTCATATACATTAGAGAGTTACACAAGGAAGCATTATGGAGAGAAAGGTCAGTAGGGACAACATAAGACTATTATATATGGGGATAAATGATCAAGGTGGATATCGGTGGCCACCCACCTTTTCCAACTGGCTCAAAACAGTTTTCTGGCAATTTTGGTAATTTACTATTTTTAGCAGTGTTTCACTTCCAAAGCCGTTTTGAGGCCCTAAACGATGTTTTTTTGGGAAAAAAGGAGAAGTATGGAAGTTCCTTCGATATTTCCCCTATAATTAAGCTCCTCAACGATACCTTTCCAATGGGCTATCATTCACCTAAAACAGAGATCGTATGCAAAAATTACGACCCTAGGATGTTGATGTACTAACTTACCCAAACGAGGCCCACATGACTTTTGACGATTCATCTCCTAGGGTTAGGTTTTTGGATGTCTAGGGTTTTTGGCATTCTTGTTTATTGTAAAAATGACTTTAGAGCCTCATTGTAATCATCTTCTTGCAAATGAGCATAGCCGTCACATCTCTTCTCAGAGATAAGCCGCCACCATTCCAACAAGCTTGTTTCCGCTGCATTTTACAGTTTCAGCTTATTTCCTTATTGAATAGAAAACCAGTTTTACTGTATCTCTATTATTTTTTGTTAAGAACATGTTAATAATCTGTAGTCATTTCATTCTTCTCATAAAATTCAGATTAGTGGTATCAGAGAGTCTTGTTCCTTGTCGTCTTAATGCATGTCCCCAACGAGGTCAGAGTACAAAGAGTTGGGTCTCGAGCTTGTTTCTCTTGAGGACAAAATCTCTCACATGCCCAAGTGACCTCTCATGGTAGGAGAAAATAAAGATGACGAGATAGGATATCCTTTCAAACTGTTGATTGAGGAAGCCCTCACGTAACAAAGGAATGAGATGATGAATAGTTTTGCGCAAATCCTTCGACAACTACCAACATGCGACGCATCTTATTCGAGTGGAGGAACCTCCCCCTTCAAGGTACAAATAAACTTTGATATTCCTATATTTGAAGGTTATATAGACGCAGATGTTGTAGACAAGTGGTTGAATCTACTAGAAGAGTATTTTTCTGTCCATAAATTTTCGAATAGAGAAAAGATTACTTTTGCACTCCTCAAAGCCGTTTCCCATGTCAAAGATTGGTGGGAAACTTTCTGTGAGCAAAAGGAAACAGAGGAAACCTCATTATTTACAGTAACGACCACCTGACAATTCTTCAGGGATGCTATTAAGGAACAATACTACCATGTCGGAAGTTATGACGACTTGTATACCAAATGGACCATACTGCGGCAAGAAAGAGACCAAGCAGTGCCAGATTTCACAAATATCTTCCATACCTTGCACACCAAGCTGAGTATCAAAGATTCAGAGTGACATATGGTGCTCAAGTATCGTGGTGCTCTGCATAGATACATCCATATCGAGATGGAATTTCTGGACATCTCATCCTTGGGTGTGGCCTACCGATATGCCATCAAAATCAAGCAGAATCTCAAACAAAAGATGCGACAATTTGGGCCTAGGAACCCCTCACAACAAAAGCCAGGAAAGGGTGGCCCCAACCCACATAAAAAAGGATAGAGAAAATATGGACAGTAGCAGGAAAACCAGTCCAAGACACAAGTAAAAAAGGACACCAGAAAGACAAAGAAAGATACTGGGAAGTGCTGTGAATTCCATAAGATCCCTTGGCATAACACTGTTGACTGCCGCTCAAAGCAGTCACTGGTGGCCAAAGTGAAAGCCTCTAAATCATATGCAAGTTCTGATTCTGAGCCAAAACTAGAAAGAAAAAGATGGATCATTGACGTGGAACTTAGTGCCACCATTGCTACCACCAAGCTCCAGCTTGGTGAACTAGACGAGCCAGAAGAAGGAGAGAGCCTCTTCCATTCACAGATGCGGGTAAAAGGCACCCCGCTGCACTTCATCATTGATAGTGGTAGCCAGAAGAACCTCATCTCAGAAGAGGTCGTCAAGTAGCTGGCCCTGCTGAAAATGCCGCACCCACAACCCTACACCATTGGATGGCTCCGCCAAGGAAGCGATCTCGACATCAGCCAACAGTACCGACTATCGTACGACATCAATCCCTTAAAAGACGAGGTATTGTGTGATGTTTCTCCTCTCGAAGTTTGTGATGTTATTTTGGGCCAAACTTATTTATGGAAACGTCATGTTGTATATGAGTCTAGGCCTTGTAGTGTTATTATTACTTTGAACAGAAAGTTGTACAAGATACCCGAGGTAGTCCCACCTAGTGCTATTTCCTTGATCTATGCTAAGCAATGTAGGAAGGTCATCTCTCAGATAGAGAAGTTTGTCTTCTTCGTGATTCTCTCTTAGAATAAGCGAAAGATCACAACCACATCCAGGGTCCCTACAACCGACCTCTCCACACAGCAGAAGCAAGTAGATAAGGTCGTGGAAGAATACTCGGATATCTTCTCCTCACCTACCGGGGTACCTCTGCACTTCCAGGTCAAGCACACCATCGATCTGGCCCACGACGCACCACTGCCCAATGGGCCAGTCTATCGCTTCTCTATGTTAGAGAATGAAGAGATCAAGTGACATATCCAAGAATTGCTCCACAAGGGGCACATCCTTCCCAACTCATCACCTTGCGGGAGCCCAATTTTTCTAGTACAAAATAAATATGGAACCTGGCGACTCTACATTGATTACCGGGCTCTGAATAAAATCACAGTTAGAAATCGATACCCAATTCCCCGAATCGACGACCTCCTTGATCAACTCATGGGTGGAAAATACTTCAGTAAGATTGATCTGAAGTCTTGCTACCACTAGGTCCTGATAGAACAGATAGATGTATGGAAGACCGCCTTCAAGTCAAAGGAAGGTCTTTTTGAATGGTTGGTCATGCCCTTTGGTTTGACAAATGCTCCAACCACTTTCACGAGGATGATGGATGATATCCTATGACCATTCACCAATACTTTTGTAGTGGTGTATCTAGATGACATTCTCATTTACAACAAGACTTGGGCCAAACACTTGCACCATATTCAATAGGTTCTGCACACCCTACGGTAGCACAAGCTATACACCAACTTGGAAAAATGCTCCTTTGGCATGGACATGGTCCATTACCTAGGCTACATCGTTGATCAACATGGTGTACATGTGGATCTAGCCAAGATCCAAGTCATCCATGACTGACCAGCCCCAACCACACTCATTGGGCTTCGAAGCTTCTTGGTCCTTCTCAATTTCTATCATAGGATCGTGTTGGGATTCTCCCATATTGCATGGGCCCTCATCCAAAAACTAGGGGTGGTGGTAAGGTGAAGTTTGCATGGGGTCGGTCCCAACAACAAACGTTTGATGATTTGAAGAAACTCTTGTGCTCAGCCCCAGTACTTTCACTACCAGACCTGCAACAACCCTTTGAGATCGATACAGATGCTACAGACTATGTTGTGGGCAACATTCTCACTCATCACGACCACCCCGTGGCCTATCATAGTGAGACACTATCAGATCCTGTCCGTAAATACCCTACTTACAACAAAGAAATGTACTCCATTATGCAAGCCTACTGCCAGTGGAGACATCACAATCTTGGGAAGGAGACAGTCATCCACATTGATCATAAGCCACTACAGTTCATGCAGACACAAGGAAAATTGCAGAATGACCGCCATCAAAAGTGGTCCACATACTTGTAGTAATTCCACCTCAACATCAAGTATAAAACATGAAGCACCAATCACGTCGCTGATTTCCTCAGTAGACCACCAGTCGTGACACTCACCACAGTGATCGACTCTTGCGACCATGAGACCTATGGATGTTCACAACTCTATGAGACAAACCCATACTTCACCACCACCTACCAAATGTTGGGTGCAAACACAGTTGTTGATAATTTCCATCTTTAGGATGGGTTGTTGTGTTGTTTGGGCCATATCTGTGTTCTGTCAAGTGGGCGAGTGAAGATGATCTGGGAAGCCCACTACAGTCGGGTGGAAGGACACTTTGGTGTCAAAAATACAGTGGCGATGCTACAAAAACATTTCTACTGGTCGAAACTTCGACAGGAGGTCAACAAGTATATTAGGTCCTGCACTGCCTGTGCTATTGCCAAATCGAACACTAAGAAACAGGGCTTGTACACCTCTCTTCCTACTCCTGACAAGCCATGGGAATCCATCTCAATGGACTACATGTTGGGCCTCCCATCCACTAAGTGGGGAAATAACTGTGTTTTTGTGGTTGTTGATCGCTTTTCTAAGATGGCGATTCTGGTTGCCTGGAAGAAGAGAATCATAGCAAAGGTCACTTCCAAGATCTTCTTTGAACGAGTCTGGGTACATTTTGGAATCCCACAAACCATTGTCTCAGATCAGGATAGTCTATTTCTCAACACATTCTGGTCGAGCCTCTGGTCATTGTTGGACACCAAGCTCACCAAATCCATGTCCTTCCACCCCCAGACAGATGGCCAAACTGAGGTCGTAAATTGAATGATTGTGCATATCCTTCACATATATAATTCAAAGCACTCTCACACATGGGATGAGAGACTTCCCTATGTCCAACATAGCTACAACTGATCCCTGCATAGCTCAACCGACCACAACCCCTTTCAGGTGGGGTTGGGATTCCAACCACTGGGTCCCATAGATGTTGCACTTCCCCTTGAGGTCACCTCAACCGACTCATCTCCTACTCCAACTGAAGCTGACAAAGCCACCCGGTTCATTGAGTGGATCCAACACATCCACTAACAGGTTCAGGATATCCTATAGAAGTCCAATGACAAGTACAAGCAACACCATGATCAACATCGGGTACCACATAAGTTTCAGGTGGGTGACAAAGTTTGGTTGCACTTGCAGAAAGAACGCCTTATAAGACCCCATCAGAAGCTTCACCCACTCCGTTGTGGGCCATACACCATCACCAAGGCCATGGGGGATAAATATTTTGAGCTCAACATTCCTCTTTTCCTTGGCCTTCACCCAGTGTTCAACGTGGATCTCCTTCATCCTTATTTCCCACCATTATTGGACACCTCAGAAGTAGCAGAACAACTAAAACCAACAGAGCTCAACCTCGACTGCATACAATAGGAATCCAATGATCGTATTATGGACACACATATCAATGGAAATTGACAGCAAATGATCCAACTTTATCGAGTCGTCAAAGCAGGGAAACTCCTGCACCAAGGCAAGTGGCTCACCCGAGGCCAAATTCAACATAAATTTTCTCATTTGATGGGGGAACTCAACGCAATGAAGAAAATTTCTTCTTAAGGAGGGAGGATTGATCCAGGTGGATATTTATGGCCACCCACCTTTTCCAACTGGCTCAAAATAGTTTTCTAGCAATTTTAGTAATTTACTATTTTTAGCAGTTTTTCACTTTCGGAGCCGTTTTGAGGCCCTAAATGATGTTTTTTCGGAAAACAGGGAGAAATATAAAAATTCCTTTGATAGTTCCCCCAAAATGAATCTCCTCGAAGATACCTTTCCAATGGGCTATCATACGCCTAAAACGAAGATCATATGCAAAAGTTACAACCTCGGGAAGTTGATGTACTAACTTACCCAAACGGGGTCCACATGACTTTTGGCGCTTCATCTCCTAGGGTTAGTTTTTTGGATGTCTAGGGTTCTTGGAATTCCTGTTTATTGTAAAAATGCCTTCAAATCCTCATTGTAATTATCTTCTTGCGAATGAGCATAGTCGTCACATCTCTTCTTAGAGATAAGCCACCACCATTCCAAGAAGCTTGTTTCCGCTGCATTTTACAGTTTTAACTTATTTCCTTATTGAATAGAAAACCAGTTTTACTGTATCTCTGTTATTTTGTGTTAAGCACCTATTAATAATTTGTAGTCATTTCATTCTTCTCATAAAATCTGTATCAATCAACCCCAAGAGGAGGATTTCCCTTTGCCATTGATGTCAAAGGGGGAGAGATAGAGAAAGGCATGGAGACATAGAGAGAGAAGCATGCACATAGGGGGAATGATGGTCATAGGGGGAGCATGTGCATAAGTATTTTCATGCATAATTTTTTCCATCAATGCCAAAGGGGGAGATTGTTGATAGTTTGGTTGTCATTGATGTCAACCCTTGAAGAAGCCCCGATGGTGTGGTTTTTGTACCCGAAGTTGATTGAGGAATATGGACAAGAAGTATAGTGTTATTGTAGGGAAGACTATTATATATGGATAGTATATGTCGTGTCATTTTCGGTGATATGTGGAGCACCACGTGTTTCCTCACGATTAGGGATATATGGCCTTGTAAAGTTGGAAGCCCCGAAGAGTGGTCAAGAAGCCCCTAGTTGGTTACAAGTCTTAGTCAAAGGGTAAAGTCCTTCCCACAAGAAAGATCTAAATTAAGGAGAGGATTTACCTAGCATAAGTATATAAACACCTGAAGGAGTCATTCACAAGTACACTCAAACACTTATTCATTGATTATCTTTCTTGTGATCGATTGATCTTTGCTAAGGTTGTGATGGCATATTTCTGAGGTAGCAATGGAAGGTCTAAGGAGAAAGTCTCGGGGTTGAATCCGACCTTAGGTTCTAAGGTATCCGCAAGTTTCAGATCAGAAGGGTGTGGATGTGTTAAGCCCTAATATTGGATCATTACCCCTTAATTAGGGAATATTATATTAGTAATGTTATTTTATTTATGTCGGCTTTAGGCCATTAGTTGTAATTATACCTCCTAGTCTCCTATATATACCAAGGATACATTTTCATTTTGAATCATCTTGTACGTGAACATTTAAGTGGGGTAAAAGGAGGTTGCCCCCTCAAAGAGGCTTATTATCTGAAATTATCTCTTTTTCAAGGCGTTGAGTACTTTTTTTGAGGATTTTCTATGCTATATTGATATTTGGTTCTTAACATATGGTATCAGAGCTCAAGGTCTTGGGGTTTCGTTGCTACATCTGAGACACCTTGGCATTTTCGCTATAACTTGTTTTCTACAACGTTTCAGAAGGAACGGATTGGAGGATATTTAGTAGACAGATCAAGGTACATTGGGTTCAAAATTCATCTCTTGAGGACTTATACTTTCAGAGATACAGTCTCTACAAGATAGGGTTCTAGAATCATCCTAAACTGAGTCATTGTGGAATTTTCGCTATAAAAACTTTTCTGTAACGTTTCAGACCCTAAAATTTAGAGGCTATTTATAGAAATTAGTAAGGTATATGTGGTAAAACATTCAACTTCTGGGTCATCTTAAATTTGTATATACACCCTGTGTAAGATAGGGTATCTGACTTGTCCTATTGATTAGTCTCAAGAAGGTGTTATAGGTAAAACAATCATAACTTCTTCCTTGAGTATCCAAATTGTGTGGGACTAGTTTCATTGGATCGTGGACAGTCTGTAGTATTTCTGGTGTGAGTTTTAGAATTTTATATCAATTATTTTGTGTGGGGCACACTATACAAGTGAGATCTCCTAGAAAGGACAAAAATCGACAAGTTGTGGGGAAGTTACTGTAAATTCCACTTGGCACATCCAATTTTGATCAGACCTATGGCATTGCAGAGAAGAGATATCAGAGAAATACATAAAAGAAAGTTTCATACCCAGAAGGGCCGAAACTTGGGAGATACAAACAGAAGAAATATTGTCTAGCAGAACCACCTCAAAATCAAGGTTCAAAAGTGATACTTGGCCAACATGCCACCCAAAAAGGGACCTTCTACACCAAATAAGCCTCCAGAAAATACTACTTGGACTCTTGATGAAGGTGAAGAAATGAGTAGAGACATAAATTATTTACAAAAGAAGATAGTAACAAAAGATGAACTACAAGAGATGATGGAGGGTTTAAAAGGGGAGATCATGGAAGTATTGAAAAATTTCGTAACAGAGAAGACACCTGAAAGTGAAAATGCATGCCATGAAATTCATGATGAGGACACAAGGAAGGTAAATCAAGAATGGAGAAACTCCAACTTTGGTTTGAAGACCAACAACATTCCTAAGATCGATATGAGGAAGTTTGATGGCAAGGACCCAATCACATGGATACTTCAGATGGAGCAATTCTTTGATCTCCATAATGTGCCACATACACAAAAGGTACAAATTGATTCTTTATGTTTAGAACCTAATCAATTTGTATGGTATCGATGGTACTCCCGATAGTTTGTTCATGGAAATACTTTCGTCCATGAACAATTTTCATGGAATAAATGATAGCACACTATGAGGGATACAGGAGCAATACCTTCTAGAACTGATTGATAAAATCTCAAGCAAAAGGGTTGATTACGAGGCATTGAGCCAAGATTGAATATAAGGTAACCGATATTTCCGCTTGCAGGCACTTGATTGATGTATTCATAGGAACTTTAAAGGATAACATTCAACATGGGGTTAACCTTTGGGAACCCAAATCATTAAGGAGAATGCATTTAAGGTATTGAAATGTTGAAAGTAAAAAGTATGGCTATGTTACTAGAAGGACCAATCTAACATCTATAGAGAACAATGCTCCTTCTAAAACACCTCAACCGACAAAGGTTTGTACCTCAACAATTGGAGGAAGAAAGAAAAGGTTTATGCTTTAATTTGACAACAAAGTGCAGTAAAGGACATAAGTGTGGTGAGAAAAATTATTCTACATAGATTGTGAAGGAAGAAGAAGAAGAACAGAACCATCTCAAGATGAAAGCGTAGAAACAATTTCATCTGAAAAGTTGACTCCCACAATGTAAGTGTAATGCATTGGTACAAATTAGCACTCCCTCAAACCCTCAATAATAAGAGGATACATCAAAATAAAAGGTAATAGTCATAATTGATTCAGCCCAGGTACTCATGTTTGATTCACTATAAAATTAGCCAAAGATCTCAATTGCTTTGCTATATCCATTACGAGGTTCAAGTAATGATGCAGATGGAGGAACTATCCAATTTCTCGGGAAAATGTAGATCAATCTTACTATAGAGAATATGTAATGAATAGTCAATGATTTCTATGCCATGGGTAGTCTGGAATGTTACTTTAGAATCAATGAACACAATCATTAAGACAATGGCTTTTAATTTTTCAGAACTTTTCATGAAATTTTCATTTGGAAGGAAAATAAATTGAGTTAAAGAACATCATAGGAAAACCGTTAAAGGTGATAAGTCCTAACGACATGACAAAATTATTGAAAAGGGGCATCAAGTTGTTATTACACAACTATGCTCAATAGATGTTCAAACATCTAAGCCATCTAATACTCAAGATCTCCAAAGGATCATTGATAAGCACTCCAAAGTATTTGAAGATATTTAAAGGTCTTCCACCCACTCAAAATCCTTGATCATGAAATTCACCTAATTCTTAGGAATGTTCCTCCTAACATCGAGCCATCTGAGATACCCATATGCCCGGAAGAGTGAAATTGACCACATGGTTGAAGAAATGTTAGAGTTTGACATTATTAGACCTAGCCCAAGTTCTTACTATGCACCAGGTAGTAATGGTATTCAAGAAATATAGCTCATGGTGTATGTGTCGGATTATAGAGAGCTCAACAAGATCACTATTAAAGATAAGTTTCCCATTCAGATCATTGATGAATTGTTAGATAGAACTACATGGAGCAATCTATTTCACAAAATTGGATCTATTCAGGTATCATCGGATCGAGAATGAAGGAAGAAGATATCCAAAACAACATTACGAACTCATGAAGGCCATTATGAATTTTTTTTTTGGTCATGCCTTTTGGCCCTTACAAATGCACCTTCCATTCAAGGGTTGATGAATTCCATTTCAAGCCTTCCTTGAAAATTAAGTGTTAGTATTTTTATGATATACTAATCTGTAGAAATTCTTGGGAGGATCATATAGAGCATGTTGACAAAGATTGCTACAACTACTAAAGGATCAACAACTATATACCAAACCATCAAATGTTTCTTTGGAGTAAAGGAGGTAAGTATTTAGGTCATTTTGTATCTCATGAAGGTGTCAAAGGTAGACCTTAACAAGATTAAGGCCATGATGGAATTTGGTGATTCCCAAAACATTAAATAATCTTAGAGAAGTTTTGGGTTTGACGAGGTTACTACCACAAGTTTGGTGAACTATGGAAGAATAACAACACCTTGTGTACTAACTTAGAAGGTGCATTCATGGACTCGGAGGCCAACTAAATCTTGAACAACCCAAGAGGTGATGTGTAGCTCCTATCTTGACCACTCCGAGACTTCACAGAAACCTTTGTTGTGGAATGTGATGCCTAGAAATGGGAGTGATTGCTTTCTAATGCAGAAAGGAAGGCCCGGCTTTTGATCCAACCCTCAGGAAAGGACTTACACAAACCATTTATGAGAAAGAAATGATGGAAATATTACATGCATTGAAGAAATTAAGTCCTTACCTAATAGGTAGGTACTTCAAGGTCAAAGCGGATCATGATAGTCTTAAATACTTCTTGGAACAAAGACTATCTTAGGAAGAACAACAAAAATGAGTAACAAAGATATTTGTGTTATGATTTTGAAATCGTCTATAAAAGGGGAGCAAAAAAATGTTGTGGCGAGATGCTCCTCAAGAAAGGATGAATATGTTTAGGCCTTTCTCTGTGCTATCTCGATCATCCAACCCGATTGGATAATAGAAGCAGGGATGAATGGAAGAATGGCCGAAAAGATGTGGACTCTCATTCAAAAGTTAGCAGTTTGATTACATTAGATACATTTACATGGAAAAATGATTCCACTATAATTTACAAAGATCGCTTATATTTAATGTAAGAACTCCCAACTCAAACAAAGAGTACTATTGGAATTGCACACCTCTCAGTAGGAGGGCCACTCAGGATTTTTAGAAAACCTACCATATTAGAGTCAAGAAGAGTTTTTTTGGGATGGCCTTAAAAATGATGTTCAAAGGTTTGTGGTAGAATGTTTGGTTTTGCCAACAAAAATAAAATTGGAAACAATTAAGATCCAGGTCTTTTACAACCATTATCCATCCCAAGTCAATGCGTTGGGAGGAGTTTCCATGGATTTCATCAGGTTACCAAAGTAGAGGAAGAGTGTCATCATGGTGATTGTTGATGGAATGACCAAGTCGCTTTGACTGTGCACTCTCATCCCTTCAAAGCTAGTACAATTGCCACCGCGTTCATGGAGGCAGTTCAAAGCTACATGGCAGCCCAAAGGTGTGTAAGTGTGAGATATCCCATCTTCCTTTGCCGGAAGTACCCCAGACAATTATTTTCTGTTTGGGTACTCAATTGGCTCTTAGCTCATCCCATCATCTGATGGACAGAAACTTGAGATAGTGAAAAAATATGCGGAAGGATATCTTACCGTTTCTTTGTCTCGATAAAAGCAAAACACAATGGTTCAAATGGTTACCCTTGGCGAGGATGGTGGTATAACACTTCCTTTCATCTTGCAACAAAAAATGGCACATTTTATGGCACTTTCATGGATACCACCCTCCTTATCCATACAACCTAAAGAAAAATCTAAGGTCCAAGCGGTGGAAGTCACATCAAGAATCAACAGCAAGTTCTCCAAATCTTAAAGGACAAGCGACCATGGCACAAGATCGCATGAAACAACAAGTTGATCAACATCATTAGTGAAAGTTTTGAAGTAGGGGATTAGGTATTTTAAGACTACAACCATACAAACATATGTCCCTCAGAAAATAAGAAGGATAATAAATTATCACCAAAGTACTATGGCCCTTATAAGGTGTTGCAAAATATTGGTACTATGGCATACAAATTGGAGGTTACTGCATCTTCAAGTACACAGTTTCCATGTTTCATGCTTAAAAAGAGGTTATGGCCGAAAAGATCAGTTCAAATTATATTGTCAGAACTTGAAGAGAAAGGAAAAATCACATTGGATCTGGAAGCCATCAGCGACACAAGAATTTTTTAGCTGAGGAATAGATCCATTTTGAGTATCTCATTAAATGGAAAACTACTGGCTAAAGATTCCACTGGGAAGATGAGTCTTTTATACAAAACATCGAGGGTTACTCAAGTGTTGTGGACAACACTTGTCTCAAGAGAGGGAGCATGTTAAGCCTAATATTAGCTCATTACCTTAATTAGAGACATTAGTATATTAATGTGTTATTTTATTTATGTTTTGCTTTAGGCCATTAGTTGTAATTATACCTCCTAGTCTCCTATATATACCAAGGGCATTTTCATTTTGAATCATCTTGTGCTTGAACATTTAAGTGGGGTAAAAGGAGGTTGCCCATCTTGTACTTGAACATTTAAGTGGGGTAAAAGGAGGTTGCCCCCTCGAAGAGGCTTATTATTTGAAATTATCTCTTTTTCAAGGCGTTGAGTACTTTTTCTGAGGATTTTCTATGCTATATTGATATTTGGTTCTTAACAGGATGTACATGGGATGTAGTGGAGGAAAGCGCAGATATACGCGGGTTGTAGAAGAGACGGCTGTGTATTTATGAAAAGATAATGAAGGTTTGAGTAGATGTTGGTACCAGGTCCCTAAAGGTCTAAAGGAAGTCTACATATCAACATCTCATAGTTACAGGTCAACTACAAAGGTATTATTATGGTTGTATACTTTTTTTATGGTTACTTCTTGTCATGATATGGTGTATTCTTGAGGCATACTTGGTATGGTTGGTTTGATATCTGGAAATGGTATATTTTTGTTGTTTTGTAGAGTGAGGAACACTCTTTTATCTGGGTCAACACATGACATGGTTCTTATAGTTCTTATCTTTGAGTTGATTGTATATGGTTGAGACATATTCATGTTGCATGGTGGAATATGCATGAGAGACATGCATTGGTTCTTTGAGATACTTCATTGATGATATGGTATAGTTGTACATATGGTTGAACATATGGTATATGGTGCAGGTTACACATGGTTGATTCTCTAGTTCATGATTCACTATTATTTGTTGATGTATATTTGGTTTATGATTGATGCATAAGATAGTGTGTATGTTGGTATACAGTTCATGCATGGTATGGTACATGTGTTAATTGGTTGATGAGTAGATACATGTTGATGAGACAGTGACAGTGATAGAGATAGAGTGACAGAGACAAAGTGATAGTGACAGAGACAAAGTGACAAAGACAATTGCAGTGACAGTGGAAGAGTTTTTTATAGCAACAATTGTTCTACACTTATACTTTAGGGCGACAGGACAAGGCAAGGATAGGTGGTTGTAGCCACCTTTTAGTTTGAGTCAGAGAACTTAGGGGGTTGGAGCCGAAGAACTTAGGGGGTTGTAGCCTCCTTTTGGTTGGAGCCAGAGAATTCAAGGAGTTTTAGCTTCCTTTAGGTTGGATCTTGAGAATAGGGGGTTGGAGCCTCCTTCCAATTGTTGCTAGAGAATCAGGAAGCTGGTGCTTCCAATGAATGTATTCTTTTGATATATAAGAAAATCATTTCATGGTTTTCTCTGATTCGGGTTTCCACGGAAATTTTGTTGTACTGTGTATCTATTTTGATGTGATGTTGTTTATGATTATACTTCTGATGATATATTTAATTCTAATGATAAACTTCTGAATATTGTTGAAGAATATACTGTAGTTTAAAAGTGCTATTATCGCTCATTACTGATTCACCCCCCGTCTCAGTAATCCAACAATATGATTATAGTTGAATGAGTTGGAGATCGAGGACTTGGTATGAAGCTCATTTCTTATACCTATGACCTGATGGCTACACATTCATCATGTAGTTTTTGTTGTCCTTGTTGTTTCTCCACCAATATCTCCAATGCAGTGAGAACCTTGGAAGACAAAACATGAACTTGTATTTGTAACTCTTGAATGGAGAGGAACAACTATGCATGCTCTTCCTATGGTATTTATCTACTCCATTGTGTGATGCCTACCCTTCTCATTTCCATGACCATGTGCCTTGTTGCACCAACTGCCTAGTTCATTTCGAGAACGTCCACTAGAAAATTTGGAGCCAATTTTCAGTTTTGCAATTGCTTTGCATCTTCCTATGTATCTGCCTAGGGACTTGTGCTTAAAATTACCTTACATCTTGTGAGAATTAACAATCACGTAGAGGTGGGCTCAATTCCCATCAAATCAATTAAACTTGAAATGCTCTAACACGTTGAATTAGATTATCGAGGAGGCGTTGTACTATCATTATCTTGAGTGTATGATGTCCAAACAACCTAGGATGATGCATAAAACTTGAGGGAGACTACAAGATCCATAAATATGGGAGAGGATAAGTCTAGGGGGTTGGATGGACCTGAATTAGAGAAGAATGTGCATGCACGCAACATGTAATGGAGGTATAGGCTCTTCTATTCGGACGGGGAGGGGAATAAGTACAGTTGGGGGCACCCACATGTGGAGAACAGGTGCCCCAATGTGGCATAATGCCACCTTTGTGTGAAAAATCACAGGAGATAAGTGTGATGAGGCTGTGTGTTCATTGATATTCACATAACCACCTTGATTATATCCTTCTATCGAAACCTTAATGGAGCCTATCATATGAAAGGTACTAAGAAACTTGACGATGTCATGGAACTTGATTCAGGGAGAGAAGATCATTGACCCCAAGGGTTTCAATAAGGTCTCTTAATTCCAAGTTTGCTTGTTTATCAGTGGTTAAGTTATTATAATGGAAGATATGTTTAGGTACAATATTAGGAAATTCTTCAATCTCATGGTAAATTCTCCAGAGTATTGTCTCCAACTTCATATCTTTGGGCAGTGCCTTATTTCTCAACTAATTGATGACAATTCTTGAGTCCCCGAGCATTGAGAGGGAGTCTATTCCTTGTTGACATGCCAGTTGTAATTCTTGCAATAGAGCATATGATTTTTCTTGGTTGTTAGAGGCATGAACTAAGTTCTAGGAGAA
>SNQJ01S0001774.1:5473-46139 GCA_010110895.2 Picea sitchensis | reverse complement strand
AGCCTTTCTGGACCCTCTTGCCGTTCTGCTTTTAATGAGAAGGGGGGGGGTCCGGAATGAGGTGGGGCCCTCGCCTGTCGTGTCGACCTCCTGCAAACCTTTCCCATCTCAGGACCCATGTATCCTACCATGTCCAACCACATGGCCCTCCTTTCAGCTCATCTCCCTCTCGCCGCCTACCATGTGTCCCTTTCACCCAGTCACCTCCACCTCAGCACCTTCCTCCATTCGTTGTCTCCTATCCCCATATCACTTACACGAAAGCACCCCTTTCCCCCCCGCCTCACCTTCACTATACTGGCGCCTACAACCTCCTTGTCAAGCATGCCACATCTTCCACCTCTCATCCCGTGAACCATTCGACTGGTCCAGGTGTCCCCTCAAGAAGACCTCCACGTCCCCAAAAGGCAGAGTTGACCAAAGCTGTTCCTGATCCCAAGAGGGTGGTTATTGCATTTGTTGGAGGTGGTTAGACATCGTCTCTGCCATAAATGGAAAGTTTGAAAAAGGACTGAAGCATGTCAATCCATCTATAGGAGAGTCAGGAGTCTGATTGCAATCGTCCAGAGTCTGCATGCACAGACTGTCAGAAAGCATGTAGACGTAATGCTTTTATTGCAATGTCTTGTTTTCGCTGCTAGGGTTTTGTATGGAGTATATTTGGGCATTTTTTCCATTTTTTGTAATCATCGATGGCAGAGCAAGGCTCCCGGTTGTAAAAATTTAATGAAGCACTAGTTATTCTGCTTATGCATGGACTCTTGAGACTTCTTGCCTTATGAATGTCAGTTTCTTTCACGTCTTTGTTTACACTGTGTTAGAGAAGCTTGGAATTGGAGGATCCAGTCGAGTTGTAACTGTTATAGGATGATGTAGCTTGGATCACTGTAACAGTTGCATTGTTTCTAATCGGTCCCTGTGATTTTCTTAGCACTGAATGACTTGGAATTGGAGGATCCAATCAAGTCCACCCTTCAGTTCCTCGAAGCCCTGAACCAAGAGGATCTTGCATTCAAAGTTTTTCTTCTGCAAAAATGCTGAAAGGCCTGTTGCCTGAGGTAGTTTGCTCACTCCTCTCACCAAGTCTTCCACTTCTCATCTTTTAATCAACTCATTGACTAAATTTAGATCAAGACCTCCTTTGTTCCTTACATACCAGACCCAATCCCTGAGTTAGAGCGATATATTCCAGAGTCTCTATCCATTTAATCACCCATTAAAACTAACGTGACATAAAACTGATGGGCATTGGGCTCTGCTCTTGCAAGCAATCCAGGAGTGACTTTTGACACTAACATTTCTGGCGCCGTTGCCGGGGACGAAGTTGAAAATTTTCCCCGGGATTGAATGACATTGAGCCTTTGATTCTGAAGGTGCATCAGGTATCAGAGCCTTTGAACATTGCTACTGTGCACCTAGAGATTCCATTGTGATGACTCCACTCTGGCAAACCTGTCGTGTTAATTGTGGATTTCAGAGGCAGACACACGCAGTCCCATCCACAACTGCCTCTAGCTACACCTGAAACTAATCCAGAGGTGGTTCTCATAAAAGGTAAGGCCTCTGAAGGAGAATCTTCCACTAACGAACCAGGTAATCCGCCATCTCCTTCTGTAGGAACTCCATTTTCTCCTCCTTAGTTTCTTAATAGACCTTTTTCTGAGGTTTCTCGTTTCCTAAATTTTGGGAGTGTTCCTGCTGAGTTTTCCCCTCCTGGTTTGGGATTGGAGGGAGAAATCCTTGTCACTCCCCTCTCCCCTGAAGCTCTACTTTGGCATAGACCCAGGACCACAGAAGATTTCCCCACTCCTATCTTTACCACTCCTCCTCTTGTTACTGTTTCCACTTCTGCACGAAGAGAAACATCTGCTGACTTAAGCCCGTTAGCCTTCTCCCTAAATCCCCTATTGTTTCCCATTCCACTTAGAGACTCGTTCCAAGTAGCCCCTTCTTGAACTCCTCCTCCAAGTTCTCATCCACCTAATATTCCTATGGCTAGTGCTAATCCCCCTCTAAGTAGAATGGACACCATAGTAGCTTCCAGATATGGTCCCTTAGTCCTACCTCAACCTACAAATCCTCTCCCTCCTAGAGATTAGCTAAAATATATGCCCAAGTTCACTGGGGAAGAGGACATAACTGCAAAAGAGCACCTGACTGCTTTCTATAGTTATGTAGACAACCTGAACATTGTAAATGAGGATGTCTAGATGAGAGTCTTCATCCAAAGCCTGTATGGTGAGGTGAGGAAATGGTTTAGAGGATTGGCCCCCAGATCTATTGCTGGAATTGAAGCCCTAGATGGCGCTTTCCTGAGGCAGTGGGGAGATAAGAAGGATTTTGTTTATTACATGACAGAGTTCGGGTCTTTGAAGAATATGGAAGGAGAGTCTGTCTCTAACTTCTCCAAAATATTCAATAAGATGTATAATAAGATTCATGCTGAGATAAATCCCTCAGAAGTCTCTACCAAAATTTCTTATGCTAGTGCATTCGGCCCTGATTTCTGTCTTCTATTGAGAGAAAGGAGAGACACCTCCTTAGCTTAGATGCAATATGTAGCCATAGAGGTGGAATCTAACGTAGTAGCATCTGATATACTGAGAAACAAGGCTGACGCAGAAAGGAGAAAGGGAAGATCTGAAGCTTCAACTTCTGGCCCCTCGGTGCCTCACTCTCAAATGGATGAAATGACCAAGATGGTGAAGTCTCTGTCTGCAGAGATGGAGAGAATGAAGGTGGAGGGAAGGAAAGCATACAAAAATCCTCACAATGCTGAAAACAAAGGAGGTTCCACGAGGCTAAACAATATTGCTCCCCCGAATATGCAAAGAGACCCGAGGGGAAGAGATAGAGAAGACCAGAAAATTCAGCCCCCTTTTCAAAATAATTTGGTGGCTGATGAGGAAGAAGGGGAAACGGATGGGCTTGATCCTGAAATCCACTGCTTCAGAGACACTCCTCCTTTTCCTCATCTCACTCAATCAACATACGAGGAATCTCTCATGGACAGTCATCTAAATGAACTTAGCAATGGAGACAAGGCTAGTAGCAGCCAAGGCAGGTATAACCTAAGGTCCAAGAAAAAGATAGCAACACCTGATGTTCCTGAATAGTTCCCTAGAACAGAGAAACCTGCTAGTGAAGTAGCAGATAGTAACAAAGGTAAGAAGCCCCAATCCCTCTCTCCCATGGTCCAGAGTCACGTTCCTGAAGTAAGAGAAATCCCAAAGCTTACATCTTCTTTTAATTTTGAGCATGAAATTCAAAAGATCAGGATCCCCGTGCCCCTCACCAAATTGATTAAACATGAAGAGTTCGAAAAATTCTTCTCTGGGCTATTATAGTTTGAAGCCCCATGCCTTCCCACAGACTCCATCAATTTGCAAGATGAAAAGCCTGCAGTTATTTTAGGTCCTATGGTAGAAGACAGGAATGATTCATCCCCTCCCTTCTACACTTCCTTGAACATACATGACAAGGTACTGCACAATTGTTTGATGGATTCAGGAGCTTGTCACAACCTCATGCCCAAAAATGTCATGGAATAATTAGGACTAGAGGTCACCCGAGCCTATCATGACCTCTATTCTTTTGACTCTAGGAAAGTTCAATGTCTAGGAGTCATCAAAGACCTGGTCGTGACCTTGTTTCAATTGCCCATGAAAAGTGTGGTCATGGATGTTGTAGTGGCTGAAGTCCTCCCCAAGTTTGGTATGTTGTTATCGATATCTTAGATAAAAAGACTGGGGGGAACTCTGCAGATGGACCTAACCTATGCTACTATCTCAGTGTTTAGAGGAGAGCATAGGAGGCTATACAGAAAAGCCCAATTGGCCTATATAATCAGTGATGAAGCCAATCCTACCAACCATCCCATTTTTGCCTTGGACACTGATTTAGGTTCCAGTTTACTACAACTCACTCATGCTCCCAAGCCTTGTCTTAAACTCAGAAAGAATCCCACCACTCCTCATGAATTTTCTCCCCCCATCTCCCCCATCTGGAAAATGTTTTTTGATGGAGACTCTTCCAGGGAAGGCGCTGGTGCTGGGGTATTTTTTGTATCACCTGCTGAGGAAACCATGTCTTTTTCATACAAGCTAGAATTTGAAGCTCCTAACAATGTGGCAGAATATGAAGCTCTTGTTATAGGATTAAGAGCTGCAAAGGAAATGGGAATTCAGGAGGTAGCAGTGTTCGAAGATGCATAATTGGTAGTCCAACAGATCTAAAACGCTTATCAGGCTAAGCATCCTCGACTCAGGAGTTACAAAAATGAGGTATGGGACCTAATTGACAGTTTCTTCTCAGAATTTAACATTTCTTTCGTCCCAAGAGAGAAGAACACAGTGGCAGATTCCTTGGCTACATCAGTAAGCAATTTCAAAGTGCCCTTGCCACCCAAATTCAGATACGATGGAGAAGTAAAATACAGGCCCTCCATACTTGACAATGTCAAACATTGGAAGGTGTTCGAGGATGGTCTTGAGGTCAAAAGATTCTTGGAGACTGTTGAAGCAAATTGCCAAGCTTTGGGGGTAAGTTTCATCAATGAATGCTCAGGAATTCAGCAGGATCAACTATCTAAAATAGACCCTCAAAAGGAATCCCGATTAGCTCGATGTCCTTGGTATAAGGATTTCATATATTTTCTGCAGGAGTTGTGGCCTCCAGACGGCCTGCAAAGAAACAAGGCAAGAGCTCTGAAGCTCAAAGTAGTTAGATATTGCCTTATCGATCAATTTTTATATTGGAAAGATCCCCTGGGGTTGCTTTTGAAATGTGTATATCCACAAGAGGCTGACAGGATGATGGTTGAATTTCACGATAGCCTATGTGGAGGGCATCATTTCTGGAAAACCACAGCCTACAAAATTCTCAGGGATGGATACTACTGGCCCACCGTATTCACTGACATCTACAGAAGGGTCAGAGCCTGCATCAAATGTCAAATATTTGCAGGAAAACGACAACTCAAGTCTTTGCCTTTAAATCATGTGGTTGTTTCAGGACCTTTCTAGCAATGGGGCCTAGATTTCATTGGAGAAATCCACCCTTCTTCCAGTGGGCAACATAGGTGGATCCTGACTACTACAGATTTCTTTACCAAGTGGATTGAAGCTATCCCCACCAGGAGTGATTCCCACAATGTAATCATTGGATTCCTGGAAGACCTCATCACGATATTCGGCTGCCCAAGTAAGATTGTCACTGATAACGCAACATCTTTCAGGGCTGAGCCATTAGCCCAATTATGTGAGCAATTCAGGATCAAGCTGATCCATTCCACCCCATACTATCCCCAGGGCAATGGTTTAGCAGAGTCCTCCAACAAAGGCCTGATAAGGATCATCAAAAAACTATTGGAGGACAACAAAAAGGCCTGGCATTTAAGGTTGAAATTTTCTCTATGAGTCGATTGAGTGACCACGAAGAGATCCATAGGCATTTCCCCTTTCCAATTAGTCTATGGAGCAGAGGCTATTTTTCCTTCTCAGCTAGCCATTCCTGTAGCAAAATTCCTCCAGGATCATCAAGAGGAGCATGATGACATGATTAGAAGAATTCATCAGCTAGTGGAAGTCCAACAGGCCAGAGAGCAGGTAATGAGCAGAATTCAGGACCATCAACAGAAGATCAAGTAGGTTTTTGATAAGAGGGCCAAGAAGGAAGAGTTTCAGATAGAAGACCTGGTACTGAAATGGGATACTCCTAAGCAAGATAAGGGCAAGCACGACAAATTCGAGGCCCTGTGGATTGGGCCTTTCAAAATATTCGAAGCATTCTCGAATAATACCTACAGGTTGCAAGATTTGAGGGATCAAGAAGCTTTCAATGGCCCTATGAATGGGCATTTCCTAAAAAGATTTTTCTCTTGAGCTGCACATGGTTTTTCCACAGTTGTAAATATTTTCTTTCTTTCTGTATTTAATTTTTAAATAAATGACTCCATAGCCCAACAACAAGGCATTGAAGTAGCAAAGGAGTTCTCGGTATCCCGCAGGGGGCGTGTCGTCCCCCATGGAGCCTAATGTTATCACATAATTATGACTGGGGGTAATCTCCTGAAAAAGCGTCCCCTGGGC
Organism: Picea sitchensis; assembly: GCA_010110895.2. Lineage (NCBI taxonomy): Eukaryota > Viridiplantae > Streptophyta > Pinopsida > Pinales > Pinaceae > Picea > Picea sitchensis. The sequence goes on along the minus strand of SNQJ01S0001774.1, from coordinate 40,050 downwards.
GAAGAAAAAAGATCCAAAAAACCCACTTTCCCAAAGTTTTGAGGGTGGGCGCATCATTTTAATGAACGGGCACTTTTGGGCGATCACGATCTGCCCGCCTGAATCTATGACTCTCATGCGATTCCGGACCCCCCCCGACTTTCTGCCTTTAACGAGGGGGGGGGGTCCAGAATTGGGCGTGCACCTTTCCAATGGTGGAGATTGAGGTGCCCAGATCAGCGGCTCTCAATCCTTTTTGGACCCTCTTGCCGTTCTACTTTTAATGAGAAGGGGGGGGGTTCAGAATGAGGTGGGGCCCCCATCTATCGTGTCAACCTCCTGCACACCTTTCCCATATCAGGACCCACATATCCTGCTATGTCCAGCCACATGGCCCTCCTTTCATCTCATCTCCATCTCACCGCCTGCCATGTGTCCCTTTTGCCCAGTCACCTCCACCTCAACACCTTCCTCCATTCGCTGTCTCCTGTCCCCATATCACTTACATGAAAGCACCCCTTTCCCCCTCGCCTTACCTTCACTATACTAGAACCTACAACCTCCTCGTCAAGCATGCCACATCTTCCACATCTCATCCCATGAATCGTTCGACTGGTCCAGGTGGCCCCTCAAGAAGACCTCCACATCCCCAAAAGGCAGAGTTGACCAGAGCCATTCCTGATCCCAAGAGGGTGGTTATTGCAGTTGTTGGAGGTGGTTAGACATTGTCTCTGACATAAATGGAAAGTCCGGCAAAGGACTGAAGCACATCAATCCATCCACAGGACAGTCAGGAGTCTGATTGCAATCGTCCGGAGTCTGCATGCGCAGACTGTCAGAAAGCATGCAGACGTAATGCTTTTATTGCAATGTCTTTTTTTCACTGCTAGGGTTTTGTATGGAGTATATTTGGGCGTTTTTTCCATTTTTTGTAATCATCGATGGTAGAGAAAGGCTCCCGGTTGTAAAACTTTAATGAAGCACTGGTTATTCTGGTTATGCATGGACTCTTGAGACTTCTTGCCTTATGAATGCCAGTTTCTTTCACGTCTTTGTTTACACTGTGTTAGAGCAGCTCGGAATTGGAGGATCCAGTCGAGTTGTAACTGTTATAGGATGATGTAGGTTGGATCACTGTAATAGTTGCATTATTTCTAATCGATCCCTGTGATTTTCTTAGCACTGAATGACTTGGAATTGGAGGATCCAGTCAATTCCACCCTTCAGTTCCTCGAAGCCCTGAACCAAGAGGATCTTGCATTCATAGTTTTTCTTCTGCAAAACTACTGAAAGGCCTCTTGCCTGAGGTAGTTTGCTCACTCCTCTCACCAAGTCTTCCACCTTCTCATCTTTTAATCAACTCACTGACTAAATTTAGATCAAGACCTCCTTTGTTCCTTACATACTAGACCTAGTCCCTGAGTTAGAGCGATATCTTCCTGAGTCTCTACCCATTTGATCACCCATTAAAACTAACGTGACATAAAACTGATGGGCGTTGGGCTCTGCTCCTGCAAGCAATCCAGGAGTGACTTCTGACGCTAACACCAGCAAGACCAATATGCAAGGTTCCATCATTTTACATATCTCTGGAAAATCATGATTTTACCTTGCACAATTGTCTAGTAGATAGTGGAGCTACTAACAATATCATGCCACTATCTGTAACAGAAGCCCTTGGAATGGAATGCACCAATCACTATGAAATAGGGGAAAGCATTTATGAAAATGATTCTAGGAAAGTACCAAGTTATAGTGAAATCAAGGATTTTTGTGCTTAGATAAGCACTACACCACATATCACAATAGTATTCACTATCACATTGGTTGATATGCCCCATGCGTATGGTGTTGTTCTTGGACAATATTGGTGTTCAATGATTGGAGGATATATAATGAATGATGGGAGATACTTGATTCTCCCCAAAAAAGATGGAAAAATGATAAGAGTACCTTGAGAATAGAGAACACCAACATCATTAAAAAAAATAAACTAATATTATGCAAAGTTACTTAGATGTTGGAATTGGAAACTATGTTGTTTTCAACACAGAACAAATCAATTCTCTCAAGCAAAATGAGTATAATTATTTCCAAGGTTTTTGGAAAATGGCATTCGATGGTTCTTGTTCTAAGTCTGGAATTGGAGTTGGTGTTGTTTTTAAAAGTCCTCAATCATGCATTTATCCACATGCAACTAGACTAGAGTTCCCCTGTACCGAAACAAAGAGGAGTATGGAGCATTAATTCAAGGATTGACTGTGGCACTTCAAATGCAAGTAAAATATCTAGTGGTAATTTGTGATTTAGAATTACTTGTAAATCACATAAAATAAATGTATAAAAACAAGAAAGAAAAATTGAATCATTATGCAAGGAGTGTTTGGGAAATCATAGATTCTTTTAACTCTTTCAATATTTATTTTGTTACTTGAGAAAAGAAACAAAAAGTAGATTCATTGGCAGTAGTAGCATCCATTTTCAATACAAATGATTCTCAAAATCAAAATACCTTTCATTTCAAAATTGTTTTTCAACAATCAATACCTAATAGTCAAGAGTATTGGCAAGTTTTTGAAAATGATGAGCACATTGCAATTTTTTTGGCTGAACAAGAATTAACATCATCTGGTATTTCAAAAGAAAGTCAAATAAATCAAAAGGAGATTCATTATCGCAATATTACAATTCTCCCAAGTAATTATGTTAGCCTTGAATCTCTCTTCACAAGGGATGACCAAATAAAGACAATGAACATAGTGGAAGAATCCTCCATTACGAAAGTTCAAGTGACTCATAAAATCAAAATTAGTATATATGATGCCCCAAAATACATAGATATTGGTACAAGTTGTACTACTGAAGAGGTTGAATAATACACTCTTCTTTTCAAGGAGTTTCAAGATATTTTTGCTTGGAGTTATGATGATATAAAGAAATATGACAAATATATCCTTTATTGTATCATACCACTCAAAGAGGGGTCAAAAAATTTTAAGCTAAAATTAAGAGCTATAAATCCAAAATTGAAACCCTTGGTGAAAATGGAGTTTGAAAAATTGAAAAAGGGCTAGTATAATTTTCCAATCAGGCACTTAGAATGGATTTCAAATCCTATGGTAGTTAGAAAAAGAATGTAGAGATTCATCTTTCTGTGAATTTTCGAGATCTAAACCAAGAAAGTATTAAATATAACTACCCACTTCCAAACATGGAGATGTTATTGCAACAAGCCATTGGTTCTACATTGATGTCTATGCTAGATGTTTTTTTGGATAAAATCAATTCCTTGTGGCTGAAGAAGATGGACCCAAGACTACATTTGTTACATCATTGGGCACATATTCTTATGTCCACATGCCATTTGTATAGAATAATTTTGGTGCAACATTTCAAAGAGAAATGGACCATGATTTTAATTATTTAACTGGGAAGATTACGACAGATTATCCAGATGACTTAATAGTTCATTCAAAATTAAGAGAAAGGCATTTCAAACATCTTAGACAAGTCTTCAAATGATGCAATATGTATGACATAACTTTGAATCCAAAGAAGTGTTTGTTTGTAATATTAGAAGGAAATATCTTGGGTCATATTGTGTGTAAATAAGGCATTTACATTGATCTAGAAAGAATTAAGGCAATACTGACTTAAATCCTCCTACATCTTGAAAGGGAGTACAATATTTCTTTTGGAAGATAAATTTTGTACAAATATTTTTCCCAGATTATGCCATGATTGTAAATCGAATAAAGAAGTTATTAAATAAGGATAAAAAATTTGAATGGATGCCAGAAACTCAAAGGGAATTTTTTTCTTCAGAAATTAAGCATGCGGTCACTACTACTCATGTTCCTGTTAGTATTGATTTTGATAAAGATTTCATATTGTATTCATTTGATTCTGAATAAACTATTGCCTCTGTACTACCCAAAAAAATGAAAAAAGGGGAGGAACTTCCAATTGCTTTCATGAGAAAGACCTTGCATGACTATGAACTAAACTATTATATGACTGTAAAACAAGCTCTTTCTTTAGTCAAGGTAATTTCTCATTTCAGGCTCTACATTTTGTCAGCTCACACCACTGCTTGTGTACCACATTCACTTGTCAAAATTTTTCTTAACCAACAAATCAGAGAAGGGATATGGGTGAATTAGTTGGCCAAAATCCAAGAATATGATTTAGAGATTAAGCCTCTAAAATTTGTTAAGGGACAAGGAATGTGCAAAATAATGATTGGAATTGAAGCTATAAATATTTGTTTTCCCAACATAAGTGGTACCATCATACAAATTTTAGTTCTGTCACCATTTAGTGGTATAAGGACATAATATTTTATTTGAAATATGGACAACTTTCTGTTGGAATGTCTTCTAGGGAGAGGATATCTTTAAAGATGAAGGCCAATCAGTATGTATTAGTTTCAAGAGTTATTTTTTGAAGAAACTTTGATGGTATTTTATTGAGATGTTTAGATCATTTAAAGACCAAAGAAATAATCACGAGATGAGTTTCATAAAGGAATTTGTGGTGGACACTTTTCACCTGTTGTAATTGCTCATAGAATCATTTAGGTTGGTTATTATTGTCCAACTATGTTCAAAGATGCTTATTCAATGATTCAAAAATACCTCTCATGTAAATAAAATTAAAGAAATATGAAAAGAGTAGCGATGCCACTACAATCTATATCAGTTGAAGAATCGTTTACACAATGGGGTTTGGATGCAATTGACCCAATTAACCCAAAATCTAGTAAAGGAGATTCATATATTCTCACTACAATTGACTATTTTACAAAGTGGAAATAATTTGTGGCCCTGAGGAATGTTGACTCAGAAAAATTGATCTTGTTCCTGAAGGAGAACATTCTATCAAGATTCGATGTCCCTGAAAAGTTCATAACCGACAATGGTTCAATATTTAGTGGATCTAAATTTACAAAATTTTATTGGAGGGAATATGGTATTATCATGGGACAATCATCCAACTATTATCCTCAGGGAAATGTTTTGGATGAATCAACTAACAAAACATTGATTCAAATTATCAAGAAAACAATCACAACAAACATTAAAAATTGGCACAATAAATTGACATATGCATTGTGGGAAATCCATCTCACTCTAAGAGATAGTAGAGGATATTCACCATATACCTTGAAATATGGAAAGGAACACTCTAAGAGATAGTAGAGGATATTCACCATATACCTTGAAATATGGAAAGGAAGAAAGGATGGCACTACATATGGAATTGAATGCATTGGTCATTGCCACAAATAATGAAGACATGGAAGAGGTTTCACCTTTACAAAAAAGATATCATGAGATTTTGAAATTAGAAGAATAAAGAGTACAAGAAGTATTAACTATGAGCAAGAGACAATAAGCAGTCAAAATATGTTTTGATAAGAGCCCACTGCAAGATATTTTCAAAAAGATCAATTGGTTCTATTATGGAACAAAGAAAAGGAAAAACCATATTTCCATACAAAGTTTGAAGCTCTTTGGATTGGTTTGTATCAAATCAAAAAGGTTGTTGGCTATGAATCGTATTTTTTGAAAGACATGAAAGGAAAAATTCAAGAATTTCCTGTAAATGGTCAATACCTTAAGCACTTCTTTTTTTAAATCCCCAATTCCCAACTTGTACATTGTCCTTCAAATTTTCACTTCTCAGTATTCTCAGTATTATTAGTTTATATCATTTCTTCTTTCCTTTTTCTTTTATTTCCCTTCTAAAAATATTTTGTGTGATTCCATTACCCAATGGAAAAGGCTCTTTGGGTCCTGAACAACCCACAGGGGGTTACCGTGCCATAGTTGGAGCCGAATATTGATCCACATTCCCTGATCAATGTTTACATATATTGGTATACACTTAGTCATTTTTTTGTTTCTTGTATATCCTATAGTTAGCCATTTTTCTTAAAATGCGAGTTGTAGAGGAGGTTGCCACCAAGTATTCAAGTTCACAAGTATGCAGGTCCCATATTTAGTCTATTTTTTAGAGTTCCATAGTTTTAACACTTAGTCATTTCTTTTGTTGTGAAATACTAATCAATCCCTCACCCCACAATACCTATGTCTTTAAAACCCATAAAGGATCCTTCCCACTTCCGTATCACTCATAAAGTAGCTCTTTTAGACACTAAACCAATTTTGTGATTGTGCATGGAAGATCCTTCCCTCATTTCCATTTTCCTTTCCCCAACCCGCAACCTCACATCCGACATTTTTGCGTCCTATAAAATGACCTTCATGATTATCACTTTTCACTCCCACACTTCATCAATTTCACAACATGATATCAGTAGCCCTGATGACATTAATTTCCCCATCTCTACATCAATCATCACTCGTATGAATTGAATATTGTTATTAAGTGGCACAATTTTTGTAAAAACTCCGCCATAATTCTTAAATCAAACCATGCAATTGGAAAATTAAAAATAAGATCTACAACATTTGATAATCAAGGAAATACACGGTAAAATTAAATAAGGAACTAAATCCATGTTGTAAAAATATTGTATTGAAACAAGCGCCACCTATCCATGAAAAATAGTCTTTGTAAGATATGTTGACTATTTGTAAGATATGTCAACCAAAAAAAGAACTATATTGTGGTGATATTGTCAACACCTTGGGACTAGAAGACTGTTAGTTTCAGTGGTTGCAGGCCTTCAAGTGGTACTCAACTCTTCCACCTGAAGAAAAGAAGCTGAACAAGGTTTGGACCTCTGGTATTGCATTAGTCAGATGCATGCCATAAGTAGTTGAATTCAAAGAATTTATCCTCTGGTGTGCTGATAAATTTGACACCAACATAATAGTTATTTAGATATAGGGAAAACCATCTATCTCTTTAGCACCTTCAGTGTTCAGAAGCATGTTGAAACTGCCTAACCCCACTCTAGCATTTAAAAACATTGAATTTGATGACTTCCTAAAATCTCACAATGAGGGAATGGATTTCCTTAAGAGCTTTCTTACAATCCCAACTAGTGATGCTAATACTACATAGGTTGAGGTGTGCTCTTTAAAATATCCAGAAAAATAATTTGCATGGTTGTTCTCTAGAATAATTAGATAGGAATCCACGACCTCAGTTCCAAAGTATATTGTATATATTATGTATCATTAAATTCATAAAGATGTTGTAATTGAATAGACTTGGATCATTTCAAATTAGGTTTTGTTTCAATTAGGAAGAATTAGGAAGACATAAATTTTACATGACTTCTTATCCACTCTATGCTATAATTTATTTCCATATTTTTTGGGACTTGCCCATAGCTAAGAATATAGACTTCAAAAAGGATCCAGTTTCATTTTGGTATCCAGTGTTATGGAGACACAAGGATCCATACAATTTCTATGAAGTACAAAATGTATTCTTTTCCTCTTTTAAGAGCTTGATTCACAATTTTTCCACATCTATATTGTCATTAGAAGGTCCATCCTTTCAGTCAGAGAAAGTAATTTATTAGATAGGAACTACCTAATTCTAGCCCAAAGCATATTGTATATATTATGTATCATTAAATTCATAAAGATGTTGTAATTGAATAGACTTGGATCATTTCAAATTAGGTTTTGTTTCAATTAGGAAGAATTAGGAAGACATAAATTTTACATGACTTCTTATCCACTCTATGCTATAATTTATTTCCATATTTTTTGGGACTTGCCCATAGCTAAGAATATAGACTTCAAAAGGATCCAATATCATTATGGTATCCAGCATTGTTAAGGGAGACACAAGGATCCATACAATTTCTATGAAGTACAAAATGTATTCTTTTAATCTTTTAAGAGCTTGATCTCACAATTCTTCCACATTCATATTGTCATTAGAAGGTCCATCCTTTCAGTTAGAGAAAGTAATTTTTGAAACCATGGAAGATTATAGTTTTATTAGACTTTATGAATTTTAGGGGAAATCCTTTCTGCTGCCATTTTGTGTTTCCGACAGACTTTTCACTGTTGAAGTATGCAAAAAATACAAATATTGGGTGCATTTCTTCAACAAAAATAAAAATCAATTCATATCGCTACCATGGAAAAATGGAGAAATTTATGTAAATAACATTTATCATTTGGATGAATTCACTACTCAATTTGACCATTTCAATTTAAAAGAAATTCAGACTATTCATGGTTTCGATTCTAAGAATTTATTTTCATCACACATGTTTACAATTGGATATGGCTCATCGTTTAATAATTCAACTCAACTAGAAGATGAGGGGGAGATAATCAAAATACTCCTAAAGCCTCGCCCAGAACAAACTTGGATGATATTAATAAATTGGTAATAACTAATGACTACTATAAGAAACAAGGTAGAGACACGAGAAGTAAAAACCCAGGTTCACCAAATGTGTCACAAAAGAGTACATCAACAAAAACAAAATCCCACAATAATGGTTAAGAACAAAGAAAGTATTCCACTAGAAATTCAGATGATGGTGGAGATAAAGATCCTACCAAAAAGGTTGTTGTTGAGAAATCACACCATTCATGTATCTGGAAAATAAAAAGATAAATTCAGGAAGAAGGACATGAAGCACCTAAACATAAACATATTCCCAAAGACATGGAGGTTGATGACATAATAGGAGAGCCTAGATGCGCTGAATAAAGAATGATCCAGAGAGGGACTATAGCTGAAGAATTGGCTTCCCATGAGCCAGAGGTATTTGAGGAAGAATATGTCACTTTGTACACCATGTGACCTACAACAAGAATTCAAAAAAGTTGTTAATTGAAAAAAGTAAATTTGAGAAATAAAAAGGTTTATGAAAAATGGAAATCAAAGATTGATTTTTGAGGGGTAAACCCTTCGAAAGTCATGGAGTTTTATGAATAAATTGGTGAAACTTTAAAGTATTCCATCGATGAGATAGATAAGGAGAATTTGATCTTAAAGGAAAAAGTAAAACAATTGGAATTGTTTTTTATTCCAAGACCTTTGTTTGTCGAACCCATCACTGCTATGCAACCATTGTGCAGTCTCGAGGATGTACCTAGAACAAGTTCCAGGATGAAAGGTTGATAAATTTTATTAATGGTTGTAAGAAAGTATATTGGAGACAACATTTAGAAAATGATAGCCTTGATTCTTGAAATATGGTATTTAGCAACAAATTCAACTACTCTCTCAACAATGATCTTCCGTTTTAAAGAGTATCTCCAAAAGGACTTGGAAAATGATGAAAGATTTTACAAAGAAGTTGTGGGTACACTTTTTGGAAAGGGTCTTAAGTTTAAGTTATATACATAGGAGAGAGAAAACCCTTCCTTCCAAGGATCTTTTGAAACAAATTAATGCTTGTTGGTTGAAGATAATTAAGTGCTTGCATGAAATGTTGTATGAATGTGATGTTATAAATACTAAAAGAGGCGATTTGTTTTTAAAACTTGTTGATTTAACCAAATAATTAGAGGGCTCACATATAATTATGGACTCAATACTCTTATCAAAAGAGCAGTTACAAGGATATTTGGATTCCTTCAAGGTTTATTGGGTCGATGAATTTAATGACTCAATTGAATATTTTGAAGAAGAAGTGGAAAGGTGTTTAATATGGTACATGAATAAAAATCAAGATATTGAAGACACATTTCATCAACTAATCCTTGATCTTAAAGACTATGAAATTGAACTATTTGAAACTAATATCAAACAAGAAATAATGGTTTCTCCTATGTGGGAGTATGTTGAACCATAGTTAATAAAATACTTGGTTAAAATAACTAAATCATATCAAGAGGAAGTCAGTAATACCATTATGCCACCTCCAGCCCAACATCCTATAAAAGACACATCAACAATAATATAGCCTCTCCGATATTCCATCATAGTCTTCTCATTTATTGGTCCATGGGAGCCCTATCCGAGTTCGTTTAAGACAAACACATTACTTTTAATTGTATCATACTTTTTAAAATACATCTATTATTTTTTGAGATTCCTAAAGAATTGTTCAGAACATAACATTAGTGATTTATCGGACTTTAAATTCTAAGCATGGAATTTCAAATGTCTGTCTATCAATTTTTTGTTTTTGTTTTAATTGAATGATCATTTAAATTTCTCTACCAAATGTGGTCCTTATATTTCCCTTTTGTTAAATGATGTGTTCTACTTTACTTTATACTATGATATAAATATCGTTGTGTGAAACTATCTATTCTCTTGGTTTATAATCTTGTATTATATTGTGAATATTTATTTTATGGGAGATGCTTGGTCCTTTCTCACGTATTCTTTGCATGTGAATATTTGTTTCAATAATAAGTTTGCTCCTCTCTCATGCACTTTTTATATTCTTGTATTTTATTTAAACATGGAGGAGTACCACCTCTTTAAGAACACGGGGGGGGGAGGGTTATCATCGTGATACTATATTAAATACCTTAAAATAGTCTTTTATATCAACACAATGCTATATATTGTGTTATCACTCCAGGAAACTCTCCTAGGCTATAAGTCAGAGATGCCTGATAACTTAATCTTTTTGGAAACAATTTTCTCAAATATAGGTGTGGGTTTGGATCAAGATGAATATCTAACTCATTGGACTGTATCACAAGACTGTCTAAGGACATTCAAACAATGCAAGGCCTTCAAGAGCCATTATCAGATAGGTGAATCCAATGGATAAAGAGACTAATCAATTAACCAGAACATATGTCTATAAAACAATATATATGATGGGCTAACATATCAACAATAAATACTTATGATCCTCTACTTACTAATCAGATAGTGAAATGACAGTCACCAATGGACTATGTAAACATAGATAAAGAACATAATTCAACTCATAAGCATATAACAGAAAGAGAAAAGAAGATCTGACAATAACAATGAAAGAAGCTTGCAGGCTAAACATATTATAGAAAGAATCTCTATCACAATAGCAGTATAGTTTAGAACTCGAAATCAAACCTTTAGTTCCTATTCTAACTTTAGCTTTATAGCTTTACAATGCAGTTTTGAGATCCTAAAAGCATGGATCAAATATGCTAAAGATAGAAAGTCAAAATTCAGTTTGCAAAAAATATAGAATGATCCCCAAAAATGAGGTCAATCCCAGATTTCATGGTCTTCATCTCTTGTAGATTCATGGTGCAGTGCAGAATAGCCTTCCAAGGCTGGGTGATGACTCTTCCAAGAGATACAAATTCGAATTTGTTGAGATATGCAGAAAATCCAATCTGTTTCCACCAAAATAGGTGTCAAAATCAACTTGGCTACCCTTTCTAATCCTTATGTACCAAAAATGGATCTTGAAACTGAATATATAATTCATCATCCATCCATTATGAGTGTTTTAAAATGATTTAGATCAGAAAAACCTCGATCTGTGCAAAAATTCGATCATTCTGGCAATGACAGACTTTCGATGGTTAACATAGAAGACTTATGGGTGATTTAACTACCGAAAGATCTGCTTTCAATGGTTAATGAACAGTCGTCCTGTTCGCCTAAACCACCGAAAACTTGGCTTTGTCAAAACTTCAAAATTTGCAAAAATGTATTATCTTGCTGGTTTGCTGAAGGTTTTAGAGTGCCTTTGGTGATGTTCCTCCTCCTTTTACAGGGCTGGAAACCTCAATAAGATGTGTAGGAGGCTCTGTTTCCTTCTCTATTGATGTAGCCAATTCTGCTAGGGTTTCTAACCTTGAATAATCCTGAGCTGGAGGTCTGGATTCTTTTATCTTTAGCCTTAGAAGTGTAAGCTGCCTGTACAGCTTCATGTTCTCTCTTCATTGTTGTTCCATCATCAGAAACATAGCCTGAAACTTTATCAATAGGATAATCCACAACAAGGATAGGCAGGACAATATTTGATGTGACAAGAGGAGGCTCCTTCAGAGGGTCCACTATACTGAAAAAAATATCAACACCAACCAACTGAGATGGCTCTCCTTTTCTGTCAAAACTCAAAGCAATCCTGTCAAGATAGGTTTCTCGGTTAATGGACATCCATTTAGGAAACTGGTCAAGAATCCATAACAAGGATAGAACCAACCTCCATAATCTCCAACATTGGGAAAAGGGACACAACCAAGGTGGGTACAAACACCAACTACAACAAGACACTCTGGATTTAAAACCCTTGCCGAATCTTCCTGAGTATAATGCAGAGAATTAACATTTACATTGTTTTCCAACTAGATGTCATCTTCTGTGCGTCTCCTAATAAAAACAGGATTTCCATGCCACTTGATTGTAACAGTACTTTCAGCCTCAAAGCTAGATAGATCCACTTCAAGAGATGTCATTTTAAGAAAATCCTTACTTGTAGACATGCTTAAAATAAATTTCAGAACCATCAACCGGATAAAGGAGACATACACAAATCTTTGTGTGTTTCATTAAAGATGGAATGTCAAGGCCATTTAATGTCTTTATAGATCCTGAAATATCTCACTGCAATGAATTTTCCATTCTTTTGATGGATGAGTTCAGATGCCCAGGAACCGACATTTCTAAAACCCCAGTTTACAAAATCCCAAGTCCATTCCCACTATCAAAACCAACACTATTTTAAATGTTGCACCAAACTCTTTACCTGTAACTCTCATCATTTTATATTTCATGAATACCAAGACATCCCCTGGATTTTTCCATCCAATGATGAGTTTTCTCCTTTCTGTTGCTAGTGGGCAATTTTGTATTATAAGCATGCAAAAGAACTACAAAACTATCCATAGTTTTTTATATTACCCATGAAACTTTTCATTGATAAGCATTCACTGCAAACTCTTTGATAAAGATAATTCACAATGTAAAAATGATGACTGCACTTGAGCTTGCAATGGAACGCTGACCACCATCGATGGCAAGTTCAAGACAGACCAAACGTTGAGTATGAGATCCCTGTAACAATAATGTATTGCCCACCCTTTCTGCTCCAGCCATACTTGCGCTTTCCATTGAGGAACTTATAAAAATCAAAATTGGCGCAAGACTCTGATCTCTGCACATAATTTGGTTATTGAAATCAGCTCTGTATGATCTCTGGGCACCTGGTGTTATCAATAGGGCACCTTAAAAAACTACTATGTCTCTGTATATGGTTTTGACAACACTTGGCATATTAATATGACACGACCTTCCTCATTTGCGGAGCTGGCATTGTAAATGCATGTGTTGTCGATGAGATATGGCGAGAGGGTGCCATCCCATGGGTTCCTTCTTCATATGACTTGGACCTGGTGCTTGGGCGCTCCCTGTTGGGCTGCTGTATATGTTGTTTTCTTTGCCACGACGTCCAAAATAAATTTGGATCCGGCTCCTGTGCTATATGCATGAAGCGATTTCTTTAATTATTAATTACAGTTGCGTCTCAACACGAGGAACCTTAGAACCCCTGATCTGTCTAATTTCAAAATTCGAGCAATCTTCAATCCAGGGCACCTACGCGTGCATCTGTCACCCGTCTTCATTTGTGTTTTAATATTTTAAATTCTGGTCATCATCACAAACATCGGGATTTTGAAGATTGTGTCCTCTATATTTTCCAACGCATATTCGATGATACAAGTGAATGGAATCGAGTTGGGCACTTGCGTGGCTTTGGTGACTTGGCATGTAGACTTTGCATGACCTATTGTTTGAATGCTCTATAGTTTGAACTTATGGCTCAACCGGTGGCTTATCATGAAACATGTTTGACACTTGCGATCAATCTCTTGGTCCCTGTATCATCATTAGGACCATAACTCAATCTCTGCTGCAATGCTTTGATTTTGATGATCTGTCAATAGATAATTTAAACTCTGCAACTTGGTGCAAATTCCTCTGTGGCTCCTCTTCATATCTAGATATTTTCAACATGTCAATCCTTGAACAACTAATGTTGCATTCACCATTGAACAACTGTGCCTTCTTTGACACTTGTATCATCGATTTCGCTGGGCACAAGACACTAGTGATATCGGGTACTTGACAGAGGTAAATGGAATTTTGAAGCTAGGTGCTAGGTTTGATATGGGGTGTTGACCTGTCTTGAGTTAAGGTTTGACTTGTGGCTTAATCCATGGCTTTGACTCGTGGCTAGGTGCGCTAGACTTTGGTCCATGCACTAGATTTGATAATAGGATTAGACATAGGATAGAGTATAATATAACTTAGGGTTAAGCCACTTAAAGCACACATCACTTCTTATTTTATTTGGTAACAATAACATTTGCAAATCTAAAGAGGGATAAAATAGGATTTAAGAAATATCGACAATGTGGTTGTGAAATGCAGGTTAATGACAATGTCACAAGGGTATTTTTTTTGTCGCTAACATATTAAAGGTGGGAAAGGAGGGGGGATATTTTGCTGGTGCAATTGACAAAAAGACTTGGAAGATCGAATAGTTGGTTGATTGAGGTATCACGATCTATCACTCACGATGACTGATGGGTTGGTTGGGAGGAGAGTCGTCCCACGCACTCTATTGCGACATACTGGATCAAAGCTTGGAGTGCAATGGTTTGACATGTATATATTATCACTCTCACATAAGATTCTCACCACTCACTTGTTCTTGTGAATTATGTGATCATAATCAATGCATTTCTACTTTCTTGATTTAATGGTTGCATATTGCCATGATTATTTATGTATTTAATTAAATTAGAATTTGGGCCATTACATTGTCTGCATCACCTCTTAAATTCCATTCTATAAAAAAATTCCAATTATTTCCCCATCTTGACTTCATTTGTTTTTTTATTCTTCAATACTAGGACCAAAATCTTTCCTTGTTAAACACATCTTGCTTGAAAATCCAAGAATAAAACTTAGGTTTCGAAGAGAATCACTTACTTTTCAATGGAGCTCCCTTATGCAGTTAGGGTTTGAGGTCAAAATTACAAAATGATCATAACTTTCATTATACTTCTTAGATTGGATATTATGAACCTAATTATGAAATGCCATGGATTTTTTGGAGCTTATGACACATATTTGACTTAAATATGTGCACTGTATCAAAATATAGCCATTCTGGAAAATTCATGGTTGTCACTAGAAAAACCCTATTTTTTTTTATAATTTGAATTAATGATATCTCCACTTCTCAGACTTCATTTTGGACAATTATTTTTGAAATTGGGTATTTTTTCAAGAGGAATTCAGATATGTGGTTGGTTTCTACAAATTCTTCACATAAACTTTTAGAAACCGACCTGAATATTGTTGTCCTCCTTTTTCTATCAAAAATTTGCAAAAAGAGAAAAACAAATCTTCCATTTTGTGCCCAAAAATTCTCCCACTTCATGCCCAAGAAAGAGATTTGATACCATTTGTAGTAAAAAATCAAATATATAAGGGATAATCCACCAAAAAATTTCAAAGATAAACCCTAAACACCAAATATACCAAAGCATTCACCATAAACAATACCAAGAATATAGGGAGAAGAACCCTTAAGGTAGTATACCACCATCAAATACTCCTTATGGAAGGAATCACTCCACAAGCCATGCTTGCTATAAGACAATACAATCAAATACATATTCAATACAATGATACTCATGTGTATTTATACTTTCTCATAATCATTCCCAGGGGTTTATGCCAACTACCCATTTGATTTGGATTTAGGAGCAGAACGAACTGATTAACAGATTGAATATAATAAAAACAGAGATATGGAGAATAACACAAGTATCTAGTGAACAATATCTTCTATTAAATAATGAAATAGGATGAAACTGTAAAATTGCAGAACTAAAAACTTGCTCGAATGGTGGTAGCTATCTCTGAGAAGAGATGTGGCTACTACTCGCATCTGTCTGAGAAGAATGGATTACAATGAGGCTCCATAGGCCTTTTTTGTATTACTCATGAATTCCAAAACCCTAGACATCCAAAAACCTAACCATAGAAGGTGAAACGCCAAAAGTCATGTGGGCCCTATAGGTAAGTTGGTGTAATTTGGTACCTCAACTTCCTAGGGCTGTAAATTTTGCATACGACCTCCATTTTAGGTGCGTGATAGTCCATTGGAAATGTCTATCAGAGAAATACACATTCCTCCATCAAACTTTAATTCTAATGATAATTTTGTTGTGGTGAGCCAAAAAAACAACGTTGAGGGCCCCAAAATGGCCCCAGAAGTACAACAAGATGTGATGACATGAAAACATACAAAATAAGCCAGTTGGATTAGGTGAGAGGCCAATCATATCCACCTGGAGGATGTGTGGGGATTTAGACAACCCCAAAAGTGTAAAACCCACAATTACAAAGCAGTACAAAAGAACATGCTGAACAAAAATGAACACGAGGAGCCAGTTGAAATAGGTGGGTGGCCACCAGTATCCACCTAGATCACCATTATTATTATATTGTTTTATTTTAATCACATAGTGGACATATTATTTACCTTTAGTTACGTTGTGGGCCTATTCAATTATTATGGCCACATTACAATCATTATCCACTTGGGTACCTCCCTAGGTTGAATTGGAAGAAGAGCCTATAGAAGAACTTGAAAAAAAGCCACATGAAGGGCATAAACATGAAGAAAAAGATAAGAAGCTACATTTCTCAAAGGAACCACATGTTGAAGACTCGAATAAAGCAAGATCAATAGCTAAGGTTGCTATATATCTCCACCACCACCACTTAAATAAACAATAGTCATCAAGGCAAAGGTATGAGCGACAACAAACTTACTATGGATCTAAAGAGAATCCGAAAAGCAACCTGTATGACAGCACATGGAGGATGAAAAAAAATGCATGGAGACATCATATTAGTGAATTGATGACATAGATACCTAGGAGAAATCATAATCAAGATCAAGGATGAATGGCCACAACTAGACCCCATGTCCACATTTCACTAGGATGGATGGATGCTCCTACATGGTATCAGTTGATTACATTGATCAATAGGTCATATTACATGGTTTCTTCTCATGTTTCGAGGATAGAACGTAATGTACCTAGGGATGATAATATGGGGTGCCTTGGGTTTATTTGATGGTGTTACCCTACCTTAAGGGTTCTTCTCTTTATATTCTTGTTTTTTTTTATGGTGAATGCTTTGTTATCTTTGGTTTTTATGGTTTATCTTTGAAATTTTATGGTGGATCATCTCTTATATCTTTGAATTTTTCCTACAATTCCCATTTAATTAAATTTTCCCTTTATGTAAAAATGCATAAACTATATGATCATTTTTCTCATTTAAATAAAATATACATACTAAGGAAATCATATTTTATATTCTTTATTCAATATTCTTTCACTATATACTTGATAATTTATAGCCAATACCAAGGGTGAAATTCTTCTTCATGGCCTTCAAGAGTTACCTTTCATTAAGTACTAAAGGTGCCATGTTTTCGCATGCCCTTCAAACATCCAACTTTCTTGGTGGGGGAAATGGTGAAACTATTGAGAATTTGTTAACTCAACATTTGTCACCCTTGTTGAGAGACTAATTGTCATTGAGAATTAAGGTTATGACCTTATTGCATGCCTCTTCGTTAAATTCCATGAGTGATAAATCCACATCTTACCCTCATGGCAATGCAAAACCTCTAAGTAAAAGTGTCGCTAGATCTCCAACCTAAATCATGGAAAAGGAGTGCTAGTAGGTGGAAACATGAATTTTGTTCCTCCTCTCTTGATGGTACCCAATATACTTCAATACAATCCCATTACCCATATGTAAATTGACACACTCTACAATCAACACATCAAATAATTCCACATTCAAAATCAAAACATAACATTAATCATATAACCATTTTAGTACCTTGACTCAATCTAGAGTCCAATATAATGTTTACACAATCCCACATTAATATACACCTTTGGATTCCTATCAAAATAGGAAAACTCTCTATTGCATCTGCAAGTCAATGTACCCAACATTTTCATTTTAACATTTCATAACCCTATGATTCGACGACATCAATTACGTCATATCAATGTACATATAATTTATCCATGTTATCATCTAAACATTTAAATGAACCCATTCAAAACCATAATTTAAAACTACTCAAATAATTAAAAGTTTGAGTTGCATCGACAAACCACAAGTCAATAAACTAGGTTATTTATAAACAAATGCCCTCAAATAATAATATCCAGACTATCAAACAAGTAGGAAAAAATGGGGCACTACAATAGGTGCTCCAACTCACTTATCTATGTGTTTGACTTATTAGTGTCTTTTTCACTCTCAGTAGGGTTCAATAAAGAAGTAAATGGTAATGTGTGTGTGTGTGTAGCAATCATTATAGACTCATATAAGAGTTTTGAATATTAGTGAGGATATGACGAAATAATATAAATTCATACATACATATCCAACATGCATGTAGGGTAGTGTGTGTCACTCCACATGGTTTCTTTTATGGAGGGATTCATGGGGTAGCAAGTAGGTAATGGAGTAGTCAGTTAGTTCACTAGTTTCATAGTGACCTAAGGTAAGTGACCTACCCTTCCATTATGAAGTTTGGTAGGTATGAAATTGACTAAGCCCTTAAATAGAAAACTCTTCAACCTCTTTCTCAATTTACCATGATAAAATAAAATGCATGTTCCAAATGATACTTTTCTCCCAATTTATTATATATACAAGTACACATAAACCGATTCAAGGTCAATACCAAGGGTGAGACCAAGTTACCTTAGAGCCTTCAATTATTTGGTACCAAGAGATAGGCATAACCTCTACAACTCTTCAAGTACCCTGCACCAAGAGCTAGATATAACATCTAGAACTCTTCAAGTTACCTGCACCAAGAGCTATACATAACTTCTATAACTCTTCAAGTACATGATACCAAGGATGCCATGCCCCTACATGCTTTTCAAGTACTACCTAATGGTATGTATCAAAGGTGCCATGTTCCTACAGGCCCTTCAAGTATCAATTTTCATTGATGGGGGAAAATCCCATGGTTGGGAATTAACTAACAAAAATCATTCACGATTGGTGAGAAACTAATGGTAACTAAGGCATAAGGATTTACACCTTATTACATGCCACTCAAAAGGACCTCATAAGTGACTGAATATATGGCCTACCCTAACGATAATGTGTAACCTCCAAGAAAAAATTTAAAACATATATATTTTCAACCCATTACATGGAAATGAGGCTAGTAGACAATAATAGGCAACATAGACCTCCTCATCATAATGGTACTCATTGTGTCACATCTCATCATACAACTATTTTCCCATATGTAAGATTATTTGGAAAATGTTTCATTGTCTCTGCACACGTCTAGAGACACCATATCCTGCATTGTCTAATGATCATGAATAAACTATGAGTAATGCCATATACACATCAATCATACATATCCCAACCCCATCCCGGGTCTACATATCTTAACTCAATTTGGAGTCCATATGCACTTGTGGTTCTTTCTATTGAAGTTGAAAAACCATCAGTAACATCATATAACATAATAAATTTCATCATGTAACCACATGCTCATTTTCAATATTCAATAGCATCACAAGAGTATCAAAGAATAAACAATAAAAAATGTATGTCCACATCAAGCAATAATCACATCAAATGAGATTAAAGTTCTAGATTACATAATCCATAATTGTATCTGTCAACCAACTAGATAATTCTTGTAACCAGAATTCCCTTAAATAATAACATCATATCATTCAAATAAATTCAAGGCAAAAGAGGGAACTGCATTGCAATCATCCCACCATCATAGGTTTTCTTCTTATCATCCAAATTTTTGGTGCGATATTTTCAGCTATTGCACCACATAACTTTGTGTTGTTTCACCTGCATGCTCAACATGTTAAAAAATCCTTTTCAAATGATAAATATATGTATGAGTTAACTTTAGGGACAAAAAAGTAACACATAAATGGGAAATTAAATCTAAAAATCAATGGGCAATGATTACCTTTCTATATTTTGCACCATATGCTAAATCAATTTGCTTCTACATCAAATTGGTAGCATCATCCATATAAATTGTTCTAACAAAATCCACCACTCCCTCCACGATAAACTATGGTTAAATATGTTATGCCATTCTATCCATATCTTCATAAAGTCAATGTTATCTACAATGTATAAATGTCGTGCATCTCACTCTTCACTACCTAGAAGAAAGATAAATTGATTTAGGTAGCAATAAAACTTAATAATATCTATATAGATATAATAATTACAATAATATCTACCTTTCACTTTTATCCACCTATTTTTCTCATACAACATCTCCCCTTCAAATTTGTTGGTGAAATTCATGTCCCAAAGGAGAAGCACTTTAATATCATCTCTTACTTGAGTAGATACTCACTAATATATGTTGTAAACTAACATACCATATAGAATTCACCCATTGAGCCCTCTATATGTGATGTTTTTCTAAAAAAGTCCTTTAATCCTTCAAGGGCTTCCCCACAAACCATTTTGACCTTATGTGCATGTGCCCACATATTTAATCTCTTTGATTAGGTGTATGATGTACTATTCTTATGCATTGAAAAAAAAAATAGAGGTAGATACTTTTGTATTTCACACATTAGATGAGTAATTTCTCTCTTCCAATACTTGATATCTTCTTTATGGATTTATTTAAATGACAATAACCTAGATGTGCAACAAAATCACATGTGTCAACAAAATATTATACAATTCAAGTAAATCTATAAGTATCATTTTAATTATAACCATTTACTTACCTTGTGTGCTTGCCAAGATCATATGCTTTCTTTTTTTGTTGTTGTCCAAGAAGAGTTGTTGTTTGGGAGATGGGGTAGAACATACTATAACAGGGAAGGAAGCATTATCATTTAATGATTAGAAACAAACATATATTACAAACAAAAATTTATATAGCATGAGAACATAAATATTAGAAAATGACAAACCTTAATAAATATGTAGTAATTGTGAGATTTTGTTGCAATAGAATCACCTTTCTTTGTGTAATATATTATTATGTTTGAAGAAAAAAAGAGTTGGAAATTTAATATTTGACATAAGATATTTTAAAAAATTGCTCTCTTACTCTATTAATAACCATGGAATATTAGTTAATTTAATATTTGACATAAGATATTTTAAAAAATTGCTCTCTTGCTCTATTAATAACCATGGAATATTAGTTGGTTGTTTATCACTGTAAGGATGAGTCAAATGTTGCCTTAAGTCTACTTCCTCAATGTCACTTACAACTTTGGAATTTTTATCTTTGCTATTTCTTCCATCTAAAATTCTCCATAAGCATTGTAAGACATTCTTCCCAATATGGATCATGTCAAACAAATGAGCTACTTGTAGGTACTCATGGTAGGGAAACAAACTGAATTAGGTGGAGTATTATTTCATACATTGTGGAAATCCACATCGTCAACCTTTGGGAAACATAAATGGAAATATATTTTTTAGGTATAGTAAATGGAAATAAATATTAAAAAAGCTAAAAAATTTTTACAATTATGGATGTAATTGAAACCAATTGCCTACTGTGATTCTTCTAAGAGGTCTAATTCCATATTTGAGGTGTCATTGGTCATGGTTTTTTGCCATCCTCTTTTTTCCCATTAAACATATGCATTTTTCAGTAATTTGATACCGATGGTTCCTTGTGAGGAAATTATCGTAGTTGGCATACACCTCTTCTCCTAACCTTATTGAATTTCTAGATGTTGTTCTAGGAACACATATTGGACATGGATATTTACCCTTTGTTTTAGGGTCGTCGAGATAGAGAATACTATTAATATAACACCAATGATTAAAAAAACTACATGGAATAATAAAGGAGATATATGGTTAAATTGCACTTTACATACCATAAAAATGTGTTAGCCCAAAAGAATCACGAATTATCCATGTAAGTATTCCATGGAATTGAAATCATTTTTGTCCTAGTGTTTTGGAGATCTCATATATAGTGATACCAAACCCATCACTTTAAAGTTGATATTCTAGGTAAGTCCAAACCCATCTCTAATTTGGACTTACCTAGAATATGAAACCACAATTAATTAACAACGTATGCAATAAACAAAAAAATGAATGCGTATGTTGTAAACATTCTTGAAAATAAATAAATGGAATAGTTAATTCCAACATGCATGATCCCTCTTTCAAGGTGGCAAGAGTGGGAGGGGTTATCCTAAACCCAGAAGGAAAAAAAAGAGCTTTCATTCCACTAGAATATAGGATTTTCCACAAATAACTAGGTGAAATCTTATGTGGTGCTCCAGGGCCTCCTTCTGGCCAAAGAATGAGGCATACTCTCTCTATCCATAATAGGAGACTCCAAATCCACCATCAACTATGTCATATTGAGAACACAACCCTCAAATGATCATCTCAAAGAAATATTCTAGTGAATCCAAATCAAAACAAAAGCTTTCTCAAGTATCAAACTCTTCCATGTATTAATACACAACAACAAGGAGGCCGATGCACAAGCAAATATCACCATAAATAAAAGTGTGGGACTAAACATTAATGGCCAAACCACTATCCACCATATCCCATGAATTTAGACCCAACAAATTTAAATTTAATTATCTCTAAGGGTGGGTCCCTCTCTCCACCCCCCTCTCTAAAGTCAAAGCTCTAGCACTCTCATGCCTCTCCTTGATCCACTACCCCACCTGTCCACCTATCTTGTCACCTCATTTGGCACACAGATCCTCCTCCTTATCTCCTCTCGCATGCCACGATCTTCTCATTGTCCTCCTCATTCACTCCCTCCTCATGTGAATTGCATTCCATTTTATATGATCCAACATATTTTGTCTTCATATATACTGTTTCATTCTTGTCCATCCTTGATCCTTCATCACCCCTATACCAAGATTCCACTTCCAACAATAATGTTATTATCAACTCAACAATGTCTTAGACTCGTTGGATTGTGCGCCCGTGCTCGATGCATCATGGCCAAAAGTGGAAGGTCTCGTCAATATCTAGGGGGGCGTTCCTCATTCATGTGGAGAATCCTATATTCTAGTGGAATACAATTGAATCGATTAAATGAATTTGAAATAGATTACTTGTTATTTGCTTATTTAGAGATAGATTAAATAGTCCATAGTCCTATATTGTTTAAAGGCTACTTAGGTCAAATAGTTTATAGTTCTAGAATTGCTTGAAGATCATTAATTGAAGGTTTCTTTACATAGAATTTGTTTTTTAAATAGATTTTAAAAGTCATCTCTTTAAAAAATATATTTGTAAATTAAAAATAATGTTGATCCCTAGGGTAAACTATCTCCTTAGCTAGACAATCTTTCCATTATCTTTTCTTTCTGACTTGGCTCATACTGTGCCACGACTCTAAGTTTACTTACCCCAGGTTGACAATTTAAATGAGGGAATTAGTACATATAGAATACCCATCAATAATTAACCAGTCAACAATTGGAAAATATTGGTTAGAATTTGATCACGTGGAAGGGGGAACTAAATATTTCCCCTTGTTTTTTCTTCTTTTTAAAATAAGTTCCAAATGTTTTAGTATTTTTATAATAATTATATTTCTTTATTTGTAATTATAAAGGAAAAACATCTAGCTTGAAATTCCCAAGGATGCAATTTTGTGCTAGCCATGGTGAGGGTGATGGAGTTGAAGATGAACGTATGGAAATAAAACGATATTGATATTATTTAGAATGAAGGGGTAAATAGGTTGTTCCATGACACCTTTGTTTCCATGGATGAGAACACACATGTGGATGAGATCCATGATGATATTCATGAATCATGTAACTCTTATTGATAAGGCACAAAAAATCCTATACAAAGACTAAAAGACAAGTTTTCTCTCTACTATTTTGTTGTTGGTCAACTTGAAGGTATTAAATGTTATTTAAAACACATGTATGTCACAAATCCTAAGGTGTGTAAGATAATTATTTAGATAAATGTAAGTTTTTGTCTATTTTTTTGTGATTGTAATAATTACAATGCATTTTCCTCTATTTTCTACATTGTTTTTTTTTTCTTTGTATATTGTTAGGTATTTTTGTATATCAAAATACTAAAAAATTTGGAACTTATTTTAAAAAGAAGAAAAAACAAGGGGAAATATTTAGTTCCCCCTTCCAAGTGATCAAATTCTAACCAATATTTTCCAATTGTTGACTGGTTAATTATTGATGGGTATTCTATATGTACTAATTCCCTCAATTAAATTGTCAACCTGAGGTAAGTACACTTAGATTTGTGGCACAGTATGAGCCAAGGCAGAAAGAAAAGCTAATGGAAAGATTGCCTATCTAAGGAGATAGTTTACCCTAGGGATCAACATTCTTTTTAATTTACAATTCTATTTTTTAAAGAGATGACTTTTAAAATCTATTTAAACAACAAATTCTATGTAAAGCGACCTTCAATTAATGAGCTTCAAGAAATTCTAGAACTATGAACTATTTGACCTAAGTAGCCTTTAAACAATCTAGGACTATGGACTGTTTAATCTATCTCTAAATAAGAAGATAACAAGTAATCTATTTCAAAGCTATTTAATCTATTCAATCTCTCTTTAAATAAGCAAACAACAAGTAATATGTTTCATAATTATTTGATCTATCTATCTCTGAGCAAGTAAGTAAACAAGTAAGCAATTAATCTATCAAAACTATCTTGACAAGTGAACTCTATTCTTAAAGTAAAAATTCACAACTATTTCTATCTTGCAAAGAATAAACATTAATCTACTTGGCTAAAAGTAAGAGTGTTATGACAGTATTCAAATGTGATGATTGTGTCTTCGGTGGTGAATGACATCATGATGGCATCCAACTACCAATGATAATTCAAGTGGAATTAACTCAATGATAACTTCTACAGAGAAATGTAAAGTATGGATAAGGCAGTCTATAGAAAGTTTGGCCATCATAAAAGTAATATTAAATATTCTTGGGATCCATATGATCTTTAGACATTGTAAAAAAAATATTCAACATCAATCATTCACTCTATCACACAAATGCTGGAAAGTACCCTGTTCAAAATCACTAACTCAAGCAAAGTTATAAACTCATAATTAACACTTAATTAAAAATCCTAACTCAAATTCATAAATAAGATGACAATGAAAATACTTCACGCAAACCTACAAGCTCTTGCCTGATGCTGACTAGAAATCATAACTCAAATTCATAACTGGGACTTCATTAAAAGTCATAACGTAAAGTTAACTAAGCTATCATTAAAAATTATACTCAAAATCAACTAAGATGCTACTAGAAATCATAACTCAAAATCCATTTCTATCCTATCATGCTGATGCTAAAAGAAAAATTAGCAAATAAAACAAACATACAGAGAATATTTGGAATTACAACTTGATAAATAAACACTATTTAAATTAGTACTCTATAGAGTAATTTACAACTAGGGAGAAAAAGACATGACAATGTAATTAGACAACTTCTACAACCTGCAAACAAATTGTAAGGAGTTTAATCATTAACACACAACCATGGACGTCCCTCTGTGATATACACACAATTCAAAAATTAATCTGCAAATAAGAGAAGATGTACATGGAGGTGAATTAGGAAAACGATCTGAAATTAAAAGATACACACAACAAGCAATTTAAAATTAAGAAATATACACAGTAAATAAACAATTTCGAAATCTAAGAAGCATGGAAGGAAACTGTGCAAATGAAAATATATACTGGTATAAACAATCACCTAGACCACTGGTGGTCCCCCCATAAGGTCGTGGCAAAACTTCAATAGGAAAACGCAGTCACAAAGCTAACACAGTATTGGCATTAATCATAAAAACAAAGTATATAGGAAAATGGAGATAATGTCTATGTAAATAATAAAATTTGTGTCTTCTTCATGTCATAGAAAGTGGTATTTATAGATGATTACATAGCTTGAGAGGACAATCACTGGAAGGGCTGAATCTCTCTAAAAATAGTAAGTTCATTAAATTCGTTTCAACAAAAGCATCTTCCTTAACAGTCTTGTGTGCTCCATTTAGTGGCCACTGCAACTACCCAATCCAAGATGCATCAAGCTTCATAGCTGGAGGGAATGAGGTGGCATAAAAACCATATCCCTGATTCATCCATCAAAGGCTGCCAATGTGCTAACTGCCAGCTCTTATGCACTCTGAGTTCCGGATGGAGTGTCAGGTGGAGTGCTAGATCAAGTGTTGAACAAAGTGTCGGACGAGGGACTTGATGGAGGATTGGATTGCGATTCCGACATGTTGCAAGAAAACAAGAACATTAGATCTTCATAATCAATTAAATGAGATGAATTAATCGTAAAACCATTGCAAAAATGATGATTATACATACCTTGTGAGATTCCATGGCGAATGGATGTATAGAGCTTGATAATACCTTTAAAATGGCTAAATGAGAGCATAGAATATATAATGTCATATGCAAAAGGGATTTGGCCATTGGAAAAAATAGTCAAAACACCAACCCAACATTACCCCCACACCTAAGGATTTGTAGGTCCCTCTGCAAACAAAAATGGATCACTCGACATAACTATACTCGTGAAGGAGGGGGTGGATTGTTTTTAGAAGCTTCTCCCTCTTGCCCTAGGGACTTTGTATTAGGCATTTTATGATGTTTCAATTGCATCCAGAGACTGCAATTGGTGGTGGTCATCTGATCAACCAATCACTGAAGATAATTCACTTTTTTTTTGCAGTACAACATTGTCATGATGCAGATGCATATCCATTGTTTTTCGTTCTACCAATTGTTGAAGCAACTGAGCATTTTCTTGTTGCAATTTCTCAATAACTGGGGTATGATCATATTTCTCAAGAGAAGAAGGCTTGGATTCCTTGATGGATGTAGAAGGTATACCAACTTTATAAGACGGTGTAGGAATCTGGGAGGAAGGAGTAATAATGTTTTTATGAGGGAGACTTGGTGTAATAGGTTCAAACTTGACCTCTTTATTGGGATTAGACTCCTCTGAAGAAACTTCTCTGAGTCTTTTATGGGGGATCTCATGATCGGAATACAATTGGATAGGATCCCAAGTGCTTGGAGGTTTGATATTGGGCCTTCCACTCATACTTCAAGTGCTTCTTCGAAAGGATTCCCCCTTATATAAATTATATCCTCTCCTCTTTGTAGGAACCAAAGAAAAATCTTGCTGAAATGAATCTTGTAGCTTCTTAGGTTGATGATCAATAGGTGTTGAAGGAAATGGGGAATTGTTAGAAGGATTTTTTATTTTATTACCAAATGAGGTTGCAGGGGAATCAACGATTTTATTGTCCTTTTTATCAGATAGGGAGAGAGATCGAGTTGGAGGGTTTGGAGTTTTTGGAGAATGAGGCTTAGGTGGGGTGGTAGCCTCTAAATCGACTGATATCTTGCTTGTCTTGACCATGAGTTAGGGATTTGAGAATTGGTAGAGGAATTCGTCCCATGTCTTGCTCTGTTTTGTCAATTCAGCTATAATAAGTAATTTAATGAGGCCATGGTGGAATAAGCTGTTGTGAGGGTTGGCCAAATTTTTATGAACTTGAAAATACATTTTATCAAGGCTTTTCAGGAAGTAGAAAAGAAAATTCAAGGGTTTATTGAATTGAAAATGGGATAACAGACGAAAATGACAAGCTTTAAAAACATAGTACCTACCTTCACAAGTGATGAGCCTGGTAATTACAATCAGGGGGTTAATCAATTCATCCTTGATCCATTCTTTTGAGTACCCTTTGGCTCCAGAAACATTTTGAAATTTAGGCTTGAACAGTCTGTTATAGCTTGGACGTGGCAATTGATGGTGTTTGAACCATCGATCCCCAACCCATGGCAATTTCGTGGATGAGGCAATAGATTCCTCAGAGACCAAGAAGGCCAGAGACCCTACGTGATCTAGTATCCCATCAAACCCAAGAGCGAATTGTAGTGAGACACCATTGTCGTGGCCCTACAGACTGGCCAAGAATGGTCCACACCCTGCGCAAAGGAAGATCTCTCTACACTACGAATTCTAGAATGGCCAGAAGCTCGACATAGGAGGATGGTTCATAGTGGTTGGGCATGGTTACAGTGTGGAGGATGAGAAGGAGAAAGAAATCAGGCAGAGGGTGAGTGCGACAAAAAAAAGAGAGGATTAGCGAAATGGTAATTGGGGTAGAGTACCTGATTTTGAATGCAATTGAGGTGGAAACGGTTGAATTCGTGGGAGAATTCATCATACACGATCGCCATGTGCGACTATGATTGTGTCGTGTTTGAATTTTGAATGGTGTGTAATTTGGAGGAAAATGAAATCATGTGAGAATTAGATCAATGTCCAAGTCTTTGACTTGGACATTTGATCATAAAAATACATTAAAAATATTTAATTCGATTACCAACATGAATTTTGAACAATATAACATTCAATCCATCAAACTTACCATTTCAACGAGTGTAATTAATTCAAATAATCATTTATGCATGCAATCGTGGTCATTTACATCATATACATACCTCACCTGATCCTCCATATGACACTTCGTCTGGTCTTCCAGATGGCATTCCATCCAGTCCTCCAGATAACATTCCATCCAAACCTCCTGTGTAAGTGGAATTTATCCCCATCATAATGGACGTTCACCCATAGCACTTAGCTTGGACAATTTCTGGCATTCATGGTGACCAGGATCATGGAGAATAGATAGGATGAGTGTGAATAGTATTATCCATTTTTGATTGCCTTGTCATCGATCTATAACAATATAACACAACTTGTTCCTCTTTTAATAGGTGTGTAACCCAGATTTGTAGTGAGCATGTAATAGTTTGTTATTGATCTGTAATTGTCACAAGGAACTAGTTAAGCAGTCTTCCATTATATAAACATAAAAATTCACAATAGGATTATAACACACACAGTGATGTCAACAATATAGACATTAGAAAAACAACTGCTGATATAATAGCCTAGGATATCGTAAAAACAACATGACATAATTTTTAACAGAGATTCTACTTCATCTTCTCATGGATTGTAATATAGATGGAAATGTTTATCATTTTTCAGCTCAGAAAATGCCTCCCCCACTCCTAAGTATTGTGACACCTCACAATCAAATATATAGGGAACCAATCGTTTCTCCCAATAGCCTAATATTTACAATTTTCCAAGTGTAGAGATAAATTTCACACTTTAGTTTGACGAGACGGTTAAAATATGGTCCCACCTGTAGGATAGAACGTCCTAAATATAGTTAAGAAGAGGTAGGCAAGAGAGTCTTAGGATTGTCTTAAATTTAGTTCCCAATGGTGGAGTGATGGAGTTCATTTACCTTTTATTAACCATGCATACTTCTTTTAATCTTTTCCTACAAGTAATGTCATAGATCAGGACAAGTTTTAAGATTTAGGAATTTTATTTATTTTTTGTCAAATCATCACCCTAGCTAGGTATAATGCCCCACTGCCAGCAAGCCTGTTGAGTATTCCAACAAGTTTACCTAGTCATACCTTAGGCCAGTACCTGCTGCCAGTAGACCTATTCAGTATCCCAACGGGTTAGCCCCTTACACCCTTTTACAACAAAGACTGATCCACCATCTTTTAATATTTTTGTATAAAGATCTCTTTTTGCAAGAAGATGGGGAGGCAGCTCTGAATTTTTTTATTTAGGACCGTGATGGTATTTATGTTAGAGGATGACTCTTCTTTATGTATTCCTTATATATTGTCCTGATGTAAGGGATACTTAAGTGGATGTAGCCTATCTAAAGATACAGTATGATCAAGTATTTTTAGTGTGTAGTGGATAGTACCATTGGAAAAGAACATAAAGGTATCTTCAAGCCCTACTCACTTTCTTCTTTAAAAAAAAAAGTTATATTGATGTTTGCATGGCTAACCACTAATCAGACCTTATTGCTACTCTTTCATAAAGATACTTTACTCACCTACTCAGGGTTCTTGTGTAAATGTTATGAGTAACCTCTAGGTTTGATAAGACAAGGTGTCACTTCCTTATATCCTCTAGTGGTGGAGGTTATGAGAAAATTCTATTAAATATGACTTGAGAGAAAGGAGGATATAAATCTTGTAAACATGGCTAATTTACAGTAAGCAATTTCTAAGTATAATAAAAAAAATTTATTCAATTGATGCTTAAGAAGACAACAAAGTTTAAATATAGCAACATCTTTTTCTGAAGAAAAATACTTCCCTTTTTGTCTCCTTGAAGTTGTCCACTCGTGGTGAAATAAATACCTGCAGAGATCTCTAAAATTGTTTATCAGCAAAAACACACTTTAAATTATTTACATATGTACAAACAAAATTCAGAAAAAGTTTCAAGAACAGGGGGAGGGAGGAGAAACTTCCCCATCCACCAAGGCCAATACCTTGTCGGTTGACATGACCTGTAGAAAATCCTCTTTGGAAATGGGTATGTGGTAAAGTTTAAGTCGGTGTCCATTCACTACGAAAGAGACTTGTTCATCATCAATTGTTTTTATCTTAACAACTCCATTATCATACACAATAAATACCTCATAAGGACCCAACCACCAGGTGGTAAGTTTTCCTTTAAAAGATTTGAATCAGGAATCAAACAATAAAGCCCAATTGTAATGACCCTTGATTATTAAGTATAATTAATTTAATAATATAAATCTAAAAGTTTAGCTAAACTGTAATTATGTCTTAAAATAACATTTCTAATTGATTATTATTAATGAGTTAGTCATGATGGTTAATGATTCATTAAATATTAATTAATTCATTAATTAATTAAGTATTAAATAAAAGGGTGGAGAATAAAATATAACATTTAAATAAAGTTACATATACAAGAAGGGATCACATAAGGATCCCAAGAAGATAAAAGAATTAATGAGANAAATAAAAGGGTGGAGAATAAAATATAACATTTAAATCAAGTTACATATACAAGAAGGGATCACATAAGGATCCCAAGAAGATAAAAGAATTAATGAGAATGGATAAGGGTAATTAAATGGAGGGATAAGGAATTTAATGCAAGGTGGAGTGTCGGTGAAGGGGGAAGGAGGAATAAGGGGAGGAAAGGAGTTTGGGGGGAGGACCATTCCACGGGGAAGTTAGCCATGAGTTTGGAGAGCTCTGAGTATTGCAGAGAGCCGAGAGGGGCTGTGAGATTGGTGTGCTCAGATTGAGGCACAGGATTTGCTGGTTGTGACATATTGATCAGGCAGGCACCGAGTTGCTAGAAGTTTTGGGCTTGGAGGGCCAGGATATCTGTAGATATCCTGGAGCTAGGTCATTTTCCTAGTTGGAAGGGTGGACAAGAGGTTTTGGGCAATTATTTTTCTGTGTTTGCAACATGACTGGACTGTGTAGCAGGTAGCAACAGGAAGGCAGCTGACAACGGAAATTAGCATCAGAGTTAAGGTAGTAATTCGAATTTATGCATTACTCATTGATAAATTTTTTTACTTGCGTAAGTGTTGAGAAAATTTGGAATAATTGTTCTTTTATGAATCTGGTAGAAATTGCTGTACATTTGGTAGGATTTGGTATAATTTTTAGATGTTAATTTTAAAACCAGTCATTACACTTGGTATCAGAGATGTAGTTGAAACACTGGAGCCTTAAGGGCCACGTTCCCAGCCCAAATTCCCATCCGCTTAACCTGCAAATCAACAAAACAACACCTTAGCTGAAAAGAACACCGCCTATCAAAGATAAAGACCAAAAGAGACAAGTACCATGTAGATTAAGCAGATAACCTAGAGGCTTCACGACATAATTACTGGTAACCTAGATTTATAAATAATAGTTTTACAAGCTTAGCTGGTTTCTCTGCTTTTGAAATGAAAATGGCAAGATGTGCATTACCTGGCCCAGAATGAGGTGAAAGCCTATAATAACTGCACATACATCAACTCCAGAAGAAGGCTTCTGAAAAAGGACTGATTATGCTTTACTTTAATTTTGTAAAAAGATTGATTATGCGCTGCCTATTTACATAAAAAGCAATAAAAGTATTTTGCAGTAAAAGCAATAAAAGGACTTCCCTCTCCGGGAGAAGGCTTTGACTTCTGTAACACACCTTAATTTCACACAATCTTGATCAGGCATTTAATTGAAAGTTTCAAACTGGTGAAATTGTAAATTAATAGGCAAAAAAAGAAGAAGGTGAAATTAGACAAAATAAAGCTCCTTACCAAAGAGTTATTAAGCCCAGCTCTCCACTTCGTATAATATTCCAGCCCAACTCTTCGCTTCATATAATATTCCTTTACAAAGGCATGAAGAGGAGGATATGTCCTTTTCGCTTCTGTTGACTACAGCATGGAAACCCTAAAATACCGTCTTAGCTTCGACTGCCCACCAGGAGGGTCGATTCCGAGACCTTCTCGAGTTGCCAAGTCTTAAGGATCTGCGCTAACCAAGTGGGCGAGATCTGCGCTAATAACTGCCTAAAACTCTCCAAGCCATAAGACAGAAAAAAAAGGGAAGACAGTCTCTGTTATGTAATCAGTTTGTATGCCAATATTCCTCTAATGATAATAAGTCTAGTCCAAGAGCATTCCCGGAATACATTATATTTCTATCAAAAAAAAAATTATAGGCAAGAAAAGAATAATTAAGTGATAAAATAAATCTACGGCTACAATCGTGGACTCAGATGCAACTGTCTCGGCGTGAATCAAACTAACGTGAACTATTCATATCAATGATACAACGCGAATATCCAACTGTCTCGGCGTGAACTGTCTCGGCGTGAGTGTCGAACCGAATTACGGAGGGAACTTGTATCCTCCTTCCCTGCTAAATCTTATCACCGCCCACCTGTGCAACAAGAAAATAAATAAGGAGGAAATATCAGCTACCTAAGGAAGATTCTGAAACCACTGAGACACCATCACCGACTTCTTCATAAGAGATTGAGCTAGTTCCTACATGCCGACCTTCCTTTAACAACTTCTTGCCTCTTGGTTCAGCGCACAGTACACTTGTAAAGGAGATGAATTCAAATAATCCAACAGTTTACAATAAAAGCTCCCCTACAGGCCTAAGAGGAACATTGTGCAAGACACTAGTACTCTGTCGGCACAATGATATGAGTACTTATACTACCCATCTAACAAAAACAACACAGGGCATTCAGCTAAGAAAACATCCTTGACTACAACAAAAATTCACAAAAAAAAACAGTCCCGATTAAATTGTGCCCACCAAAACCATCTGGAGCATATATCAGCTACCTAAGGAGAAAACATCCCTTCTACTCTTTTATTTTTATTTTAAAATGGAGACACCAAACCCCGAAGCCCAAGCCTCAGACTCGCTCTATTGCAACAACAAACACGCAAAGCAGCGCCAGCACAACGCAGACACCACACCCCAAAGCCCACAGGCTCTACCATTTCACGCACCTACAACAAACACATAAACTAAAGTCAGCGTTACCACCAAACCCCAAAAGACCAAGTTTTAGCTCCTGCTTCAAGTCTTTGCACTTACACATCACAACATACATTACCGAATATCATGACTAAATCCAAGCCGAGCGCCCTAGTGCCAAACTCCATGCAAACCCCAAAGCCCAAGCCAAAGCTAGCACCTGCAACCTATAAACAAACAACCATGGCGACAGAGGAAGGGTGAGGCTACCTTATGGATAGAAAACGAGAAAAAACAAACAAGTGAACTATTAGGGTTCGGTTAGGGTTTAAAGTAGTAGGCCAATATTTTATTCCCGAGAATGGAAGTGAGAGACACGTGGGCTACATGTGAGCCCACTGTCAACTTAGCCCGCGCGCCATTTATTCCGCCATTTGGTTGTTTAAATTTAAACATAAACTACAACAAATCTTGTTTAATGTTAAAACCGACCATTATATTCGGCCATTAATCTTTAAATGTTTAAATTTATACTTAAATTTTGATTAGCGTTAATCATATGAGCCTCGCAATATATGTTAATATATGTTATTGTGATTTCTGTTTTGGATACAATATGTGAATGCTTGGTTAGGATGTGCTGGTACAGTCCTGATTTTGAAAATGTTTATGCCGGTGAATGTACGTGGTGCTCTCTGCACAGTGAGCTATATACATAAATACAAAAAAAAATGATGGAAAGTTATGCCCTGTTAATAATATGAATGAAGTACTCCCTTAGGTTATTGAGGTTGGTAAACGATAAGTTATTTCATATTCAACAAATATTGACTGCTCTTTTCCTAGTTGTTTGATATGATTATGAACTTTGAAATGCACTACTTAATTGTAGAACTAGAGATGAGTATGGAAGATGTGACTTAAAAAAAAAATAAAAAAATCACAGTTTTGTTCAGGATGGGTTTTATGGAATATCTAGAATGTACGTAACCAAACTATTACATTGAAGATGAGCGAAATACTAGTTGCGAGTTAACAACAACCATCTATTGTCTATTGTCATATAAGATTTTTTTTTATGATAATACTAATATAATAATATATAAAGTTAAATTGTAATTATAAAAGTAATTATATGATTAATATTTTAAGTAATTATGCTAAGTATATTTAAACATGTTTATGATAGATTTTGGTTGTTGATGTTAATTATAATTGATAATCTTTGGATAAGTTGATTATGATATAC
>SNQJ01S0001773.1:259048-270212 GCA_010110895.2 Picea sitchensis | reverse complement strand
GTGAAGACTTTATACAGAGGGGGAGGTCCGAGGGTCGAACCCTGCAGACTCCCATAAATTTTACATACCACCACCTAGCCAACCAACGAGTGACACGTGGCGCCCACGGATTGGGCCACGTGTCCTCATACCATTGGCCACCTAAAGGACACGTGTCATCTCCTGACTCGCCATCTGTCAACCAACCAACATCTGCCATGTCACCACTGTACGGTTGTACGGTCCTGCCACATCAGACTGTACGGACTGTACGGACTGGTACAGTCAGCATCATTTTTTTTGCATGTTTGGCTTGACGAACAGATCGCGATATCTTCTCCATACGTAGTCCATTTGAAAAAGTAAATATACCACCGGAATTAGGAATATGAGACGGACGCAATGGCAATGTTTTCGTCGCATTCCGAGCACTTTGAAATTTGAGCAAAATTTGATCCCCTGATCACTTTGACATGGTGGTGGCTTTAAGGAGCACAAAAGTAATCTTTTCTCTATTCAAGAAGTTATGGACAGATAAATACCCTTCTAACAGATTCAACCATTTGTCTACCACATATGCGTCTATCTGACCTTCAAATATAGGAATATCAAACTTGATTTGTACCTTGAAGGGGGCGATGCCTCTGTTTGAGGAAGATGCATCGTATGTTGGTAGTCACCGAAGGATTTGTGAAAAATTATCCATCATCACGTTCCTCTGTTGCATTAGGGCCTCCTCGAGAAACATTTTGAAGGGATATCATGTCCCATTATATTTATTTTTGTTATTCCATGAGAGGTTGTTTGGGCATGTGAGATATTTTTTCCTCAAGAGAAACATGCTCGAGACCCAATTCTTTGTACCCTGACCTCATTGGGGACATGCATTAATAACGACAAGGAGAATACCTCTCTGATACCACTGATCCAAAATATATTTGCATAATGAAATTAATAAATATTATTTTCAAAATATGCTTAACACAAAATAATAGATATATAGTGAAATTGGTTTCTATTCAATAAGGAAATAAGATGAAACTGTAAAATGCAACAGAAACATGCTTGCTAGAATGGTGGTGGCTTATCTCTGAGAAGTGATGTGACGTCTATGCCCATTCGCAAGAAGATTATTACAATGAGGTTCTGAAGACATTTTTACAATAAACAGAAATGTCAAAAACCCTAGACATCCAAAAAACCTAACCCTAGGACATGAATCACCAAAAGTCATGTGAGCCCCGTTTGGGTAAGTTAGTACATCAACTTCTCAGGGTCGTAACTTTTTCATACGAACTTTGTTTTAGGCACACGATAGCCCGTTGGAAATGTCTATCTGAGGAATAAACATTTTTATGCTATCTATCAAAGGTAATTATGATTGTGGCAAACCCTAAAAAACATTTTTTAGGGCCTCAAAATGGCCCCACAAGTCAAGGACCCGAAAACTAGGGAAAAAACTGTCAAACTGTAAAACTGCCAAAATGAGATAGTTGGAATAGGTGGGAGGCCACCGACATCCATGTGGATCACCTTTCTACCCATTTTGGTGATGAAATTCATGATGACTTGGTAACATAACTATTCCAGTGGGACCAACTATGCATTAGGAAAGGATATATATTATTTTAAATATGTAGTAGGTCAAACAAATTTCAAGAATTGAGCCAAGGAAAACATAATATTTATAATTTCCATGTAGGTTTAAGATTGTGTCATTGCACCCAATGGATATAGAAGATAGAAATCTTACAATCGCTAACATATCTTGTACAACATGCACCAATAACAAGGTTTCATGTGAGAACCTATTCATCACCATGTTCATTAATGGTGAGATTAGAAATGATTATTGGATGTTGTATTCCCATGTTTTATAAAGTAGAAAGGGTATCTTATGGACACAAACTAGAGTTTAAAGGATTTATATAAAATTAATCCAAGCCTATAAATTGAGTGCACTAAGGTACCCACAAACATTGCACAACCCCTCTAACCGATCTATCCTCATATTTAATGGRTTTTATACACTTTGATTATGTAAGGAAGGGTATATTTTCACAAAACCATGCTAAATGGAGCCAATGATGGAGAAAGACACAGTGAGTTAAAATATTTCCACATCATCATTGATGATGTCAACTATGAACTTTGGCATATATCTCAGTAAATGAGATACAACCACATGGTAAAGTGACATTTATGAAGCCCTAAATAACAAAACACATGGATGCTTTAAAGGATGCCAAGTGGAAGTAGGGCCCTAAGAACTTGAATATGTAAATACACTTTCTATTCAAAGGAATATTATAAGTGTTATATGTATTGAACTTCACACATAACATTCATTAGGGTTTATAAGGGTTTCAGGTCCACAGGGTTGGGGACATTTCAGCCTCTATGCTCTCAAGTTGTGTAAATTTCCACTCAAACATGGGGTGGGATATATAATATTTTATGTCCAAAGAGAAACATGTGTATTTGAAGGTCATAACACTAGGAATGCACAAAGAATAAAATTTACAAAAACACAAGATTGTGACACATGACAATGGTGAGTTCTTGGTCCAGAATGGTACCAGGTGGAATGTAGTTGGAACGATAGATGGATTCTTGCATGGAAATATATTCTAGGCCATGATGTTGTACACCAATAAAAAAAATGAAAAAAGATATTGTTCAAGCATGGCAGATCATCATATTGTCATCAACATGGAAACTTTAGATAGACAATTGAATTATGAAATATTTGACATGTGGCATTGTTGTAGATTACATGACCAATTTAGGTAAAGAGGCCCTTTTTCATCAAAATTCATGTGAGAAACCAAGATCCATATCCAATGTATCCATCAAAATATCAACACATATCATCCTTTAAATCCACCACAGGTCTCCTCAATCTTATTTTGTTGGCATCATTATTTCCCCATGGAAAAATATGGTCGGCCCATTTATTCTCTAAGATGTACTTTACTAATGTCAACACAATGATATGTAATTATATTAT
Organism: Picea sitchensis; assembly: GCA_010110895.2. Taxonomy (NCBI): domain Eukaryota; kingdom Viridiplantae; phylum Streptophyta; class Pinopsida; order Pinales; family Pinaceae; genus Picea; species Picea sitchensis. The sequence continues at coordinate 267,223 of SNQJ01S0001773.1, read as the reverse complement.
TCTTTCACATTTCTCTCTCTATTTCCTCAAATAGGTGCCACATGGAAGCGTAGTATGTCCTCAAGATTTTTTTTATTTTTTTCCCATTTTCTACATATAGTTTTAAATATGCCTCACATATTTTGGACTTGAAATATTATAAATATTTGCATTGGATCACCATTGGGTCCACTAAAACATTTATGCAAATTCAAAACATAATATCCCCAATTTACCCATCTTGTCAATCCTAAAAGGATTATGAAGTATGGTCAATTGTGGTGTCGGTTCTAGGGATGGTAAATCTGTTAGGACCGAAAAGACAACCTCAGGAGGATGTAAATACCCCGATGTTTTTATAGAGGTGGTACTCCTCTTTACTTTAATATTTTCTTGGGACCTTAGGTCTTCAGAATATGGGACTTTGCAGAAGTTCTTCGTGGTACTCAAAGAAATATAAAGATTGCAAGAAAAATAAAAGGAAAATGTTTTTTTTTATCTATTTTAGATAAAGTTATTGAGAAATGACCAGGAACTACACACTTCATACATTTAAAGCAGATAAGAAAAATTTCCTCACATCCATTACAGTTAAACTAAAAATTTATGATCACATAAAATAAAAAGAAGATGATCTGCATGCATAAGAGAATTTTAACAGAGTGGGCACATGGGAAGATAAAATAAAGATAATTATAGATCAATATCAAATAATTTATACTCAAAACTAAGAGTTACAAATCACATTCAAAACTAATCCTGAAATAACTCTCTTGAAATTTCTAAAAAATATATAGTGTGTTACATATTATTTGAAATTTAAAATGTGTTTTTCCTAACGAATGGGATTGGGGATCCCGCGGACCATAAAGAAAATATAAACAAGAATTAATCTTGTAGAAGGATGATGATGGGAGGTAAAAGAACAACAAGACCTGGAAAGAAGAAAAATCGAAGTTATCAGACTTCAGTTAAACCTTTCTAGTCAAAGAAGCGGAGTAACTGGATGAAGGAAATGATAAAGAAGGAAATATATGATCAACATAAAATTACTATGATGGTCTCTCGTGTCTTTAATTTCTTGTTGGTGTCCTTTTATTGTCTTCATTAAAAGGTTACAGGAACTATATCAATTGTTTCTTTCCCCTCATTGGTCAATTTGTCGATTGCTTTCTTGAACCATTCTTCAATATAATTTTTCATTGGTACCACGTTTATCTCATGATGGATTTTGATATTGAATAGATATCCCTCCAAGTCTCTCAAATCAAGGGAAATACCATGTAGTGCTTTCTCAATATCCTAATTCTTCAAGGTATAGTCCACTATCCAATTGTTTATGTCTTTTTAGAAAATCTCTGCAATCCTCTCCTCTGAAGGTAAGTGTTCTCTCGAGGAGATTCAACATATTACAAAACACTTGCGGTGAAAGAGAGATGGAGGAATGATCTTGGATTTGTATGATTTCCTAACTCGATACATATTTCTCAACACACAATGCAACCCATTATTTGTTGTTGAATACCTCGGGGACACACCATGTGTGAGCAATTCTGGAATTCCAATTTATATATTTATGTGCACGAGGAGATGAATAATATGAGTATGCTCTGGACCACTGAAAGTTCTAGTCTTAACGAAAAAAAATGTTCAAAGTGTCGCCACAGAACTCTTTTCTGGTTGATGCTTCCATAAGTTTACGAGAGTGTTCATTTAACTGAATAATAACTTGAAATGAATCCTTTTGGAGAGATAACAATAATATAACCCTTGGAAAATCGTGCTTTAATGCAATTTAAAGAAAATATCCTCGAGCCCTCCACTTTTTAATGATGATATTTACGGAACCTACATGATCATTTATTAACATTAAACCATACTAAATGTGTATTGGGAAAAGAACGAAGATGGCAAGGACGAGTGAGGGAAATTTAAATTTGGGACATTTTGTGAACCCGCCAACCCGGGAACCCGTGGTTGCGAATGATCGAAGATAGGCTAAGTGTTGCACAATGGTCAGTTGGACTTGGATATAGGAGAAATGAAATACATAGGGGATCATTACCTGCAACAAGTACGATGGTCATAATGTAGATCATGGGTCTTTGGGTGGAAAATGGAGGTTGCAGAACTTGGAAGATGAAAGCTTGAACCCGTGAACCCACAGTTGCAAGAATGGTTAAGTATTATATAACAAGGTGGTCGGTAAGACTCAATGATAATATGGATGGAGGTGAAGACCCACGAGTCCACCAACCTACGAACCCATCGTTTTTGAAAAATGACTAAGTATGGTAACTAGAAAGGGAAAAAAAAGGGAGAAAAAAAAGGGGAATGAGGGTAGGTATAGAAGAGGGAAAAGAAATGAAAAAAAGAAGCTGGTAAAATAGAAAAGGAAGGGAAATTTCGGAAGCGGGAATTGATATCAACAACTTGTCTCAACCATCACATGGAGATCAAAATTCCTCTAACTAGGTTGACCTGAAAATTTTATAGAATTCAATTAATCCCCCTTTTTGAATTCAAAATATGAATGCTTATAAAAGTTTTATGTAAAAAAAACACATTACTTGGTTTGGTGACCTCTACATCAAATATACATGGTGCATATTGGAGCCACCACTTTTTGTGGTAAACTTTGATTAGTCCATGGGTCCCTTGATTCATTCTTGTTGACATCAACATAGTGACATGGCATTCTTCAAATATGTCACATGACCCTATAGTATTTATCTAATGTCGTTGTTAGTGCCCTACTCATATATCATGCACATATGGAATCCTTGTAAGACTATTGATGCAAGAACTTGATGCCACATGGAAATTTATTTTGGTTCTTGTATTGACTCATCACCAAAATTAATTGGATTCTATTAATATTTTTTATTCATGTGCAATTTCCTGACATCTACACATGGCATTTCCCGATCTCTCCATATGGTATCCTGTTGGACCAATAGGTTATGAAAGTTCATCACACCTTTGGATATTATGGAGATAATTAATCGATGGTGGATCATCAAGTAGGAGAGTCTATTGAGAAGTTGACTAAGTGGTCGACTAAGTATTCAACTAGTCGGTCAAGTCAAATAGAATAATTGGTTGGTGAACAAAATGAGGTAGATTTCAAGGAATCTATTAGGTACCCTTGTCAGTGTATGTGTATCAAATCTTCCTCACTTCAAGGGAATTAGTTACATCTTGGTGCTATAAAAGTATGTCCCTATAGCGTTCTCTAATAACAATGACTAGATGAATACAAAATCTGTTCTAATGCATTTTAATGTGTTCTTCATGTATTGAGATATTCTATCTTGTGCTTAAGTGTTTTAATAGTGTCTCTAGAAACCGCCTCTTCTTGGAATCATTATCTCTTTGATCTAACAAGTTCCATAGTTCTCCAACATGGTATCAAATATTTTGGTTTTAATACCTAGTCTATTGTCTATTAGTCTTTTGGAAGTTGTTGTTTAAACATGATCTTATTGAGTCAGATCAATTTAGTGATTGATGTTGGAATATTTAGAAATACTAAAAGGGGGGCTTAATCAGTGTTGCACAGTTTTAACACTCTTAAAACTCTTTTTAACTTTCATTAATCATCCCAAATATTATAATTAACCATGTCAACAGAGTCATAGTAAACATATATTTTACGTGGAAACCCAAATGGGAGAAAACCACAAAACAATTATTTTAATAACATCTTGTAGGCACCAACCTACAGTTACAAATTTTGTAGGCACTAACCTACACAAGACACCAATCAACTCTTCCTTAGAACCAACTAAAAAATAATGTTTACAGGCACCAACTTGTAGGAGAAACAAATCCCCTTAGCTAAGAGCCAACTCAACAATTATTGTAGTCACCAACCTACCACAACAATGTTTGCAGGAACCAACCTATAGAAGACACCAATCTCCTTCCTTTCTCCACCATGCCACCCTGAAAATACTTATATTCCTTGATTTTATTCATAAAGTTCTCTTGAATTCTACAGCATGCTTCATCTCTTGGATATTCTTTAATTGCGGGTATTCCATATTTGCATTCTTCCACTTTTGGTTCTGTAATTTCAGAATTTTTCACTTTCTTCCATCACACCACACTTTCTTCACGAGCCTCATAACCTGAGTTCTATAATTCTCGCATACTCATATTTAAACCAAATCACCTACTTTAAAACAATTATGGCTTCGATACTTATAGATCCCATACACTTAATAAATTTTCCACAATAATAAATTTCTCATTGGGTTGACTCCAAATCCAAAATTTCCATAAAAATCGAGCTTTACAACTCCTTCAAAACCGGCAAAATCCCCCTTGGTTTTGTGCACAATCTATTCACAGGATTCAACACTTAGTAACCATCGTATATGTATCTCAAATCAATCTCCTCCATTGATTTGTGATTAATTTCATCACGACCACTAGACCTATCAAGCCCCCAATACCTCAATATTCAACTATACAATATTAACACTCAACCACCGTCGGATCCAATCCATATTTGACCTGCTCTATAATAGGCATATGGGCACAAATCCTCCTTCAACACTCAAAACTAGGTGCTAATTCTCTTTCGTGACCAAGAGCTAGAACCATGAGTCAAAACTCCATTCATTAGCTCCTTTACTTTGGCACCCACTCCTTTATCTTGTCACAATACCAAGTGTTATGACCTAGCACTTATCATCATCGACGCTTTACTCCTCATTGGCCATCGGACTTCTCTCTATATTAGAGTTTTTTCTTTGGACTCTAACAATGTGGATCACTCTGATGAATCTGGTTACAATACATAATAGACTCATATAGCACATGATCTACTATGACCTTTTCAGATTCTCTATCAGATAGTCTTACCCCGATGAATCCATTCTACTTTGATGGTTCAGATATGATGAAATAGATGTTAATTTTTAAATGCAACTCTATGTGACTAATTTTCATATATGAGAAATTTCTTCCTAATGAACCAACAGTAACACCCTAGTTGTTATCATTGAACAATTCTACACTGAAAATTACTGACTGAAAACATATGAAGTGGAAACACAAAATATCAAAGATGAATCATCAAAAAATATGAAACACAATTTCAGTTATGTAATCGTGTTATCATCAAAAATATTGAGGGAAAACCCATCCCTCCCATCCAATACAATATGACCAAAATCTGAGGACAACCTTATCCTCCAAAGTCACCAAAACTAAGAACAAACTTGTTCGCCAAAAGCCATACAAATCATAAAACCAAACCTCAACAATATCGTGAAAGTATTCTCTACCCACAAATATGTTGCAGACCCCCTATACAACCTATTCAGGTCACCTGACCTTATCCTATAGAGACATGTCCCTTCCCAGAAGAGCTTGTACGAATGTACACGACTATTCCTACAACAACCTACATATGTATGTGATTGTTCCAACTAAAACCTATGTACATGTGAACATGTGTACATTACACTTCGTACGACTCACTCCACTTCATACAATATCTTCCTTATGAGGTTGTCTCTCTCTCCCACACATGAGATGTTCCTTTCCCTACGAAGAACAGAAAATAGAGAGTCCTCAACCTTAGGCCATATTTTCCACCATGAAAAATTTCCCTTTGCTGAAAATCACCAAGCCTCCTAGCACAAGTGAAGACTCACTTATGCTAGCTCCATCATGTCTCCACACATAATATCCGCTATGCACAATGATGATCTAATGTCAGAATGACATCTATCCTTTATATAGGAGTCCACTGAGTGAATTTAGGATCCCTTCCTAAACTCAACAATTAATTATAATATTTTAATCTTGTTTGTGGATGTGGCACCCCCACACAAGCCAAAAAATCCCATCAACTTGTCCATGAGCCCCTAGCCTCATTTCTAGGCCAATTTCAGTGAAATGAAAGTCAAAATTGGTGCGAGAAAAAATTCCCACATGCCTAGCACCTTGGCCTATAGTGAGAATACCTCTCAAAGCTACAAAAAATTAACACTCCCTCTTAGTGAGGGAGGTATCTCATCCCCCAACATATAGATGCACCATTGTCACTCATAATAGATATGGTTATGGATCTACCACATCATTTGTACTCCAAGAGTCCAAAATTTCCACTCCCTCTGTCATTTTAAAAAATGGGTTGTTGAATAGTGTCACAATAAGTTATGTTGTCAATTTTGTCTAACTAGCCCCATCCTTGGTCACTGGAGCACATCCAATTTTTCTATCTATATAACTGGCCACATACTCAGTCACTAAGGAAAAATATTGCTATGTAATATGCCTCAATGGCTTCTCCCTCTGTGACTGAAGCAAATCCTACTCCCTAGTCCTCTTGACTGGATGCTCCTCTATCACTGAAGAAAAATTTGTTGAAGAAAATTTGTCCTCCATGGAGGTCTCACATTCCCTAGAATATTCCTTCCCATGAAGATCTTGTCTGGCCTCCTCCACCCATGATACATGTCTTTCAATCTTCGAATATGTCTCTCTCCTGACTGAACCCGAGGGGGAACTCCCTCTGGATGTCCATCTCTCTCTTTGATCCAATTGTCTCTCCATGAGGTTAGGCTCACTCTGGGACTACATGGTCCTTCTAAAACATTAATACCTCTGAGTCTTCACAACCTCTAGGGTCATATTCTCCCTATCCATTATCCTCTGCACTGTCCTGGGAGGCTTCTCCTCCCTCCTAGATCCCGAGGGTTGACTCCCTTTGAACTATGGCTCCCTCTAAGATTGTATTGTTGGTGGGATGATTTTCTCACCACTAGTGGAACTACCTACCTCACCACTGGTGGAGCTACCTTCTCCCTCCTCATATGTCTCTACACTCCCGCTGGTCACAACACGCATAGGATGGCCCCTCGACCTAACTCCAAGAACCACACTAATTTGAAGCTAGATCGTCTGGTCACAAACAATACATGTTCATATCGAAATAATATGTGGTAACCCTTCTTCTCAATATATGATACTAAGAGGACACTCCTCCTAAGTTCTGGCCCCCATAACACATTGGACACTCTCAACACCTCTCCTAACTCCAATCGAAATGATATTGTACAAGATCCTTGTACTACATGCTTGTCTCCCATGCAAAGCTCCACACACAAGTCTAAGACAGTCTTTGTGAAAGTTTCAAAAAACTCTCTAGTACCTGTCATATGCAATATTCTTTGTTATCCACCAACCAAGTCATATGCAGATATCCCTCTAGAACCTATCTGCAACTTCATCAACCTCTATTATTGATGCATGATTCCTTCTTACCCTCCCCCTCCATTGTGGAAACTGTGAAGAAAAATGACCATAGCCATGACACTCAAACCATCTATATCCTCCCTAGACACCGATGCATACCCCTTACCTAGCAATATGAATTTCCATTGTTGTCCTCCTGACAGTCTATGAGATACTCCAATGATCTCATTTCATTGCCCAACTGGTAATATGAAAATCCATCTCTGCTCTCTTGGCAGTTTATGAGATCCTTATCTGATCTCACCTCCTCCTCATCATTGAGGTGTCTCCCAACTTCTAGTTCACAGATGTGAATCATATCCTCTTTTGTGTCACTGAGGTTTTCAGCATGCATCATCCACCTCTTTAATAGATGTTCCTATCCTCTTGCCAACAATCTCTTGACTAACCACTTCACCTTCTTCTTCATGGGCCACTCATACACCCAATGCACTTTAGCATTCTGTTACATTTTTAATGCCAACTGCTCCATCCTTGCTCTTATTTCAACGAGTTCCAGATCCATATCTGGATTGCATTTATTCTTGTGGCCTTCTCCTCAACCACGCTTATGGACTTCAGTAGCCATTTCCACCTTCTACCTGCCCTCCTGGAAATCCTACAGATTACTCTACATCCGAGAGCATCTCCATCTTCTCCCACAACTCACCTAACTGTTTAATTTTTTTTTTTGTTGCGTCCATGAAACAACTTCTCACAGAGCATCAATACTCTCCTCTCTTCACCTATTGTCTACAAGCAAACTCTTTCTTATGATACCACCTGATGTGTTAAGCCTTAATATTGGCTCATTACCCCTTAATTGGGGCATATTACATTAGTAATGTTATTTTATTTATGTCGGATTTATTCCATTAGTTGTAATTATACCTCCTAGTCTCTTATATATACCAAGGAGACATTTTCATTTGGAATCATCTT
>SNQJ01S0001773.1:212208-230965 GCA_010110895.2 Picea sitchensis | reverse complement strand
ACAGGTATACACATTCATAATCCTCTTAGCAACCCTTGCTCAAGAAATATTTATAACCTTAACAATATGATGAAGCAATGATGGAGGGTTTATCCAACATACTCCTCCCTAGGTTTTCCATCAACAATAACCAAAATAAAAAAGAAATAAATTGCAAGTGCATTTTTTTCCTTACCCAATTCCAAGAGAGAGATATAAAACCCTAGTTTACCATCCAAAATTCATCCAAGATCCAAGAGAGCAAGTCTATAGGGGGTGCGCATCACTCCTCCTCATCCATTCACCAAGAGACTTTAACCAGAAGACATTTCACAAGAGAGAAAAACCATAATCACCAAGATTAGAGAAAATTTAATCCAAACACTTCTCACAATGGTAGAGTTATGTTATGAAAAATGATTTGAGTTTGATATCTATTTATACAAAAAGTATTAGACATAATTTGTCCACATAAACTAGGGTAAACAACAATATAAGGGGTCAACATCCCTAATCTTTCCACTTTAAAAAATAATATTAAACAACTGATCTTAAAATTTACTTTTGGACAAAACAAACCCTAAAGTATGATGACATCTCCCTTTTACGAGATGTTTTTGACACTTTCCAAGTCATTAGAGAAGAATATGGAAGTCATTGGGGCTCCTTGAGCCTCTTCTCCATGTGCTAAGCCTTCTCCATGCCTCATCCAGTCAAGATATTCCAAGTGTCAATGTGCATCTCCATCATCACTAAACCCTAGCCCCTTCATGACATCAACCCTCAAGGAGGTGATGTTTTGTCTCTCCTAGGAAAGTTGTTTCGGTGGTAGAGGCTAGGTTAGGCTCATCATGATGTCTTTTATGCCTCCAAAGGAATGTCTCTGTCATCCGGCATGCGAGCCCTAGGAATCCATCCTATCAGATTATTGCCCCATGGAATCCCAAGCTAGGATTGTTCTCCCAAAACTGTCCACCAAGCAAGGTCCTGCAAAACAAAAGGGTATGCCATACAAAGATCTCAATTCAAATATATCATGATAAGTGTAAACCACATCTAATACGAAAGGCACCTAAACATGTTCATCAAAACTACCTCATCAAATTAAACAAATGCTCAAAAATCTTATACAATTGACCAAGTTTAAGTATGGGAGGGGTGTCATAGGAGTCCTATTGGGTAGACCAAATCCCTTAAGTAGGGGGTTCCATCAAGGATGGCATTTCAAGGTGATGTATTTGATGATGAGGTGGAAGGGGTTTAGACTTCATAGGTCGATGAGTTTCATGACATACAAGGGCTCGTATTATCTCATTTATGGGTGCCTTTGTAGAGGATGTGTGGCACCTTCATTTGCGATGCACTTTTTCCAAACCCCTCTTATTTCCATTCTTTATTTATTTCATTTTTAAGGAAAAATTTGAAGGCCATTGTCTTGGCGTGGTGTCCAGATAATGACAGTGTCATTCACAAATACCTCGCCGAAATGAGAAGGATGGCTCGTGATGTTACCCCTTTTCTCTCAATTGTGTAAATGAGAGCCACTACCCTAGCTTGGTGACCATATGATGGTAATTTCATAATGCTAAATAACCATGATCATGATAGGTCGGCTCGTGGTGAGACCTCCCATCCTCCAACTAACCCCTTAAGCATTCATTATCATTTATTTTTGCAGGTGATCTAGATTATTTTCGGCACGAAATGAGAGTGGAGATATAATAAAAAATGTACAGAGATATATCGGATATCCAATTATATAACATAGATATAGGAGAGATATAAAAATAAATAGAGATATACATTAATACACAATTTCTATTAATGAGCGAAATGTACAAAACTGTAGAAATACATAGTGAAAGACTTGCTAGAATGGTGGCATATTATCTATGAGAAGAGATGTGATGGATACTCAAATTTGTAAGAATATGATTACAATGAGGCTCTAAAGGAATTTTTAACATAAAGAAAATCCAAAACCCTAATCCTGGAAGATGAAAAGCCAATAGTTTTGTGGACCCTATTTTGGGTAGTTTGGTGTATCAACTTCCYGAGGGCATAACTTTSGCATACGATCTCCGGTTTTGGCACACGATAGCTCATTGGAAAGCTATCATYGAGGATKTTATTTTGGGGGGATCAATCAAAGAMATTTTTAATAATTTAGGTTCTTGATCCCGAAAAAACTTCATTTATGCCCTCAAAATGGCCCCAAAAGTTTAGGAACCAAAAAACTRCTAAAAATAGTAAGTTTCTAGAAGATTGTTTTGAGCCAGTTGGAATAGGTGGGTGGACAYCGATATATACCTRGATCATAAGGTCCCCATTTTATTATATATAAATGTTTCATTTCTTTCTGAAGGATCCCTGGGCGAAGCATCTGGAAGGTCTATATCTAGGATTTTATCTTTTTAGCAAACAACAATCCTTCTGGGCCTTCAACCCCTTCTTCCCATGAAATGAGGTACATGCCCTTCTTGGGTCACTAAATTTAGAAGGCATAGAAGAGGAAAATATTATGGGAGTGTAATGAGCGGAAGGTGGTAAGTATGGYTGGGAATTGTATGATAACCCCTCAAGGGACCCCCAATCACTATCATTCCCCAAAGGTTGGCCACTTACTAGGAAATCTATGACACTCACCAAAGTGAAACAAGGTCAAAAGAATAATGTCCAAGAAGGAGTTCTATAATCAAAAGTATCTCAAATACAATATTTTTAAATTCCTTAAATATTAGGGTGATTACCTACCACAATACCTGACTTGTACTTCATGGAGCAAGACCCACGTGCCTTCCAGAATCTAGCTGGTGTGGTGGATGCACTGACAATGGATCAGAATGTGGTGATAGAGTGGGATTTTGTATGTGCAAGTGGAAATTTTTTGTCATGTGTTCTCTTGGCACTCCATATATGCAAACTGAGGGCCTCGAGACATGATCACCTTAGTTATCCCACAAAATGGGGATAACATGTTTCTCCAACTTGGGAACATGTGCTCGTCGTAGCGTGCATGAGAACCGCAACATATCCTAGTGGACCTGTGCCTACAATGAAACAAGAAAACATAAAATATAGTTTGGTTCTATCACCCTTCATCTATATACATCAAAACCAAAAATGAAAACTAATCTAGCAAATAAAATTTTAGCATTTTTTCAAAAATTTCTAAACTAAGCATGAAATCAATATGAAAGTAGAGAAAAATGAAACATGAAATGAATCTAAACTAATATGAGCAATAAATATGCAAATGTAGGAAATAAAAATGACCCACCTACTTACATGGGGCCTTGGGGCCCTGAAGATCAGGTGATGGGTGATGTTAAGTGAAGTCATACAACCAATGAAACTAGTTGATCATATCATCAAAGTATATACCCATGCTCTTAATCGTGTAATACAACAAAGATAATTCAAGCACATAATAATCATGAGTACATATACACATATAATTGATCATGAAATAAAATTCATGAAGATGGGTGGAAGGGAGGAAATCATGCTAGAAAGAGAAACCATCAACTTGATCATACTACCTGGAAGTGTAGACACAAGCCTGATCAATCCATCTCTGAAGAGGGATACCATCTTTAGAAGAAGGATCGTCTTCATATTCACTCAGAAAACCATTTCTCCCTAAAGGTTGATAAAGGATAAGAGATCCAAGGAAAACCTATTGATTTCCCAAACAAGGTGAAATGCAGTAAGGCATAGCCTTATGTATAGAGAAAAATTTCTCCCTCGGATTTAGGAAATGTCACTTATTTATCTGTAAATCCCCACCAAAAGTCTCAAAATGAAATTACTTTTGTTTTTTAGTGTGGACCTTGGAGTGCCCCGAGATGGCCATGACCTGGTGTGTATCAAAGTCTCAGCATGATGGCTAAAAGTCCTCACAAAACAAATATTTATCATAACTCACAAGGTATGGCCAAAAATCATCCTGAAAATGTTGCGTCAGTTCATCCTCGAATTGATGGAACAATTTTTTGACCATATCATCATCAGGTTGTCACATATATGGACCATCTAGTTGTAAAGAGAAATCCTTTGAATAAATTATTTTTGTATCCTTTATCTGTGAGGTTCCTTAATGTCGTAGACAGGATCTCCGTAAAAAATGAAACAACCCAAATCCCATCTATGTCTCCCAGTGTCTATATGCTCATCAACCATATGGAAGGGTTTTTTCATAAGATAATCAATGTAATTGAAAATGACCATATCTTTGTCTTTGTGTGCAGGAAGAGTAGAGTCTAGGGAAACTTCAACGAGATCTTCAAATTCTTCATCACTGAGGCTAGTTGTTTCTTCAACTTCACATATAGGATGAAAAGAAGGTAGAAGGACATATTTTTCTTCAAGTAGTAGAACAGATATCAATGTCTCCTTCAGCTCATCAAGTACTTATTCTTCTTGAAAATTGTCTCCATGGATCTGTTCTTTAATCGAAGCTTCATAATCTTTAATAGGATCAGATAATTCACCATCTTGATCTTGATATCTAACAATTTTTTATACTCCCTTGGGCATGGACATAGGTTCATCGTAATTCGAGAAATTTTCTTGGTACCCATAATTCTTGGTTGCAACATCGTATAATGAATCTGTTCCAAAATATGCAGTGGCCACTTCCCATTTTGAGTTTACAGTAGGCCTTTAGTCATAATTTTCGAGTATGGCACCCTACTCATCTTCTCTCTATTGATAATACTTAGCCATAAATTTCTTTTCAAGAAAAATTTCTATCAATTGTTCACAAAATTCGTAATATTCTTTTGTACTTTCCTTGAGGCACTCAAAAATTTCCTCATTGCTCTTGTCAACTTCTTTTCTTTCAATTATTGTTTCAACAAAATTTGGAAGAATCATTTCTCTCAATCCTTCAATAGGATCAAGGTCAAAACCTTCTCTCAAAAAAGCATCCTCCAGGTCCTGAATTGTATCTTCAATACTTTGAGCTTATGGTCCCCAACGTTGAAGGAACTCTCTGATGAGGATCGTTAAATAAGATATACATCTTGTATTGCAAGAGTTCTTGATCCAATCCCTTTATTCACTTCCCAAGGACATCAAGAACAACCTTAGGAATAGATCCTCATGTTGTACACTCTCATATTATATGCATCTGGTAAACTCAACAACGTGTGCTATGGACGATAACAGATTACCATCAAACTTTTGTAGAACATCAAAATGGTTTATTGTGAATGTTTTTTGATATACATCAATATCTTCGACCACCAAAGCCTTGTATGCTTCATGAAAGAACCACATAGCCATGTTTCCATTACTTAGGGTAATATGTTAATGGAGTCTCCAGATGAGCTCAAGGCTCATAAATGAGGGAAAGGGATAAGTTAGGTTCTTGGAAGGTGGAGTCGCCATATGAGCTTCAAGAAGATCTCATAAAAAATGTGAAAATGGAACATCCCTTGGGTGGAGTCACCAGTAAAGCTAGGGAAAAGGATTTGGGATAGATTTCCAAAGTGTCGTTATGGTTTGGAAGAGGATACAAAATCCTCCCCGAAAACAGAGCCAAAATGTTATTGCATAGGTTTTAGGTTGGGAAAATCCCAACCCAACCACCAAAATGCCAATGAATTAGAGAGCACCTACCCACTATCACCTTAGGAAGGTGTTCCCGTCACTTTAGAGGTGAGGTAGTCACCTCAAGGGGGAAATTTAGGTGACCCTAGGGGGAAATGAGGTGGAAAGTGTGACGTATGAATGAATACCCTTATAGATCAAGTTTCTATATGGAAAAGGGAGCTTGGTAATGATCCTTGAGGGTTTTTTAAGGTTTCCAAATCCTTGAGTGACCTGCAAAGAGATAGTACCTTCCCAAGACACAAGGAAAACCAAGTATACCATGCAATATATCAATTGGAAAAGAAATTTAAGATTTTTGTCCCTAAAAGTAGAAGTTAGTAACAATATATATCAGAATTGAAATGTCGCAATAAGATTCTAAACAAGTGTTATAAAAAAAGTAAAGTATGCAAGAGATAAACTAGCTAGACACTAGTGAAACTCTAGATTCATAGACCAAGATACTAGCATAAAAGGTAAGGTTGTTGTAGACACTTTCTGAAGCAATATAAATCAGCCTTATGGTTTTGAAAAACAAGTTATTACAGAAAGATATTCAACCATCAAAACTTGCCAAAATTCCACCAAAAGATGTGCTATGATTACTGTTAGGTTGTTATATTCTTTGCAGTAAAAGTCAAGTCAAGGTAGATCGACTTACAGACAAAGGTCGAGGTGGATCAACAGCAAGTCGAGGGTCGAGGAATTCGACTAAGAAAATTTGAAGACAAATATATCGACTACAATTCAACCGATAAGAGGTCAAAGTGTGGGCGTGAGGCGATTGACCAGAGACCGAATGAAGGTCAACTAGTAACTCGACCTAGAAATCAACTGTAACAAAATCCCGAGATTTGCAAATTTTGTAGCCAATGATATGCATGGATATGTAACCATTTTTTTGGGTGCCAATATTTAGGATTTTTCTTGTTCTAAATCCTATAAATATGCATGTTGTAAGGATGTAAAAGGAAATGCGAGAATGAAAAATGTTGTAATGCTAATGCATGGTAAATCATAGGTTTTTGGTCATGTATATGTAAGTTGATTTGGCTACATGGTTGTTATTATGAAGAAAATAGGTTATGATGTCGATTGTGTCTTAAGTGTGGACCAAGGTTAGACATGTAACCTTTTATTTTGATTTAATAAGAAAAAAAAAGAGTAGAATGCTCAAATGAATGTTGGTTTCTCTGAGTTAAGGGTTCCAGGGTAAAATCTTAGTGTACTGTGTGATTGCTTGTTTCATTTTCTGATCTGGATTTTATGAGAAGAAAAAAATGAATACAGATTATTAACATGTGATTAACACAAAATAATAGAGATACAGTAAAACTGGTTTTCTATTCAATAACGAAATAAGTTGAAACTGTAAAATGCAGCAGAAACAAGCTTGTTGGAATGGTGGTGGCTTATCTCTAAGAAGAGATGTGACAGCAACGCGCATTCGCTAGAAGAAGGTTATAATGAGGCTCTGAAGGCCTTTTTACAATAATAAAGAATGCCAAAAATCCTAGACATCCAAAAACCTAACCCTAGGAGATGAAGCGCCAAAAGTCATGTGGGCTCCGTTTGGGTAAGTTAGTACATCAACTTCCCGGTGTCGTAAATTTTCCATACGATCTATGTTTTAGGTGTGTGATAGCCCGTTGGAAAGGTATCATCGAGGAGATTCATTTTTGGGACTCAATAATTCATTTGTCTATCATTGAGGAGCTTTATCCCAAAAAACCTTCATTTAGGCCCTCAAAATGGTCCCAGAAGTTAAAGCTGCTAAAAATAGTAAATTGCCAAAATTGTCAGAAAACTGTTTTGAGCTAGTTGGAAAAGGTGGGTGGCCACCAATATCCATCTGGATCATTTTCATTCTTGATTAAATTATTCTTCTCTTCTACTAGGATTAGTGTGGAAGTGCACTGCATTTCCTGACATGTGGTAGCATAGCATAGGTTTTCCCTAACAAGTGAGTTATCAGAGTGGTGTTATGCTTTGGCGATTATATCAGATCTTGATTTTCCAATATTGAATCTGAGAAATAAACCCTAGGTACAATAAGAGTCATAAGTCATAAATTATGTTAAATATTGTGGTAAATAATGGTGAGCAATTCCATAATAGAGATAGAAAAATTCAATGGCAAGAATTTTTAGCTTTGGAAGATTAAGATGGAATATCTTCTTGTGGATTGATAACAATAGACTATCGTCTATCCAGGTACCAAACCAACATCCATGCCGACGGAAGAATGGGAGAAACTCAAAAGAAGAGAAAGAAGTACGATTTGGATTTGTCTTGCAAATCTGGTGTTGTTGAATGTCTCAGGTGAATATTCAGACAATAAACTATGGGACAATCTCGAAATCTTATACTAGTCGAAATTGCTAGTAAATAAGTTGTTTCTCAGAAAGAAACTATATCTTATGAGGATGAGTGATGGAAGCTCGGTGACTGAGCATCTAAATGCATTTAACACCGTGTTAAGCTAGTTATCGTATGTGGATATTAATATCATTGATGAGGAGAAATGTATCAGCCTATAATGTTCTTTTCTAGACTCATCGGATATCTTAGTTGTGGATATTGGGAGTAATACAACCACACTAGCGCTAGAGGACGTGGTTGCTTCTCCGTTGTCAAAAGAAATGATAAGGAAGAACATGGAAGGATCTAACAAATATGCTCTAGTAATGAGAGGTCAACCAATAGATAGATATAAAGAAATATTCTTCGGTAGAAAGTTTAAGTTGAAGGGTATATATAAATCCTCGATTTAGTCGACGCGAAGATATTGGAAATGCAGTAAAGCTAGGAATTATAAAATGGACAGTACGTCAAAGGAAACATAAGTAATTTTTGGATTTTAAGAGAAGGAGTCGACTAAGAGAAAAATGAACTCGGATAAGGGAGGTGATGCGTAACTGGCTTTGAACAGTACATAGTCAGATCAAGATGTTTGGTTGATCCACTAAAAGGAATCATATCATATGACACCACATAAATAATGGTTATGTGAGTATGAACGATATTATGGGGGTGAAGTCTTCTTGGGGGATGACTCAACAACTAGAATTGTCATACGGGGAAGAGTCCAACTAACATTGTAGGATGGGAGGAAAAGAACCCTTCTAGGTGTACTACACATTTTGGGTTTGGCAAGAAACCTGATATCTGTACTACTCTATTTCAAAAGGATTCATTCAAGATGGTCAAAGGTGTGATGGTCTTAATGAAAGGATTTCAGATTGGTACCATGTAAAAGTTGTTAAGGAATGTTAACTCGACTAGATGAAAAATAATTTTTTCTCCTGAAATCGACTCAACTACGACTCGACTCGACTTGAGCCAAGTCAGTTCAAACCGACTAAACAAGACATGATGAGATCAACCTGACCAGGCTATGGCACGAGAGGATGGGACACATTGGAAGAAAAGGACTTCGATCTATGCAAAGAAAAATTATGGTTGAAGTTTTTCCTGAATTTGGTTTAGAAGTCGACTTTTGTGAACATTTCATATATGGAAAACAAAGTCAAGCGAGGTTCCCATCTAGAACGAAAAGGGAAAATGGGATTCTAGCACTGGTGCATAGTGATGTACTTGGTATGGTTATAGTGCCTTCACTTGGTGGATCCTTGTACTATGTATCCTTCATAGATGATTTTTCCAGGAAGACATGGATATATTTCCTGAGGAAGAAATCATAGGTTTTCAACAGATTTAGGGAGAATAATATCTTGTGGAAAACTAGACAAAAAAGAGGATTAAAGTGTTAAGGAGTGACAATGGTGGTCAATTCTATGGAAAGGAATTTGATCATTTCTATAAGTAGTGTGGCATAGAATGCCAAAATAAAACACCATATACCCCACAACAAAATGAATTTTCCGAGAGAATGAACATAATGTTGATGGATAAGGAAAGGATCATGCTCAATGGTGTTGGGCTCACACAAGAATTATGGGCGGAGGCAATTGAGACTGCAAGATATATGGTAAATATGTATCCTTCATAGGTGCTAGTCAAAACGACTCCAAATGAGGTATGGTATGGTAAGAATCCTTCTATGGAACATCTCAAAGTATTTGGTTTTTATGCATTTGTGCATGTTCCCAAGGAAAAAAGGAGAAATATTGATAAGAAGGAAGTCAAATGTATTTTCACCGGATATAAAGAAGGGATGAAAGGATATACACTCTGGGATCCTACATCAAGGAGAAAATTGTAATGTAAATATGTGGTCTTCAAAGAAGTCAGAGGTAAATCTAAGTCTGAGGAATTTGTTGAGACTGAGAATAATCTTGATACGTTGGAATTTGAACTGAGGAACAAAGAATATGATTCATATGAGTTGAATGAATCTGAGGAAGAGTAGGAACAAATAACTCTGGTTATAAGGATTTCATAAATACTGAAGAAACCAATTGAGAGGTATATTTTTCCCGAATTTCATTTCGCATTCGTACTAACTGCCACGACGATGAGCCCAAGTCATTCGGTGAGGCATTCAACTCGACAGAGGGTAAACTATGGAAGGACGCCATGGTCAAAGAGATGGAATCCTTGTACAAGAATGACACATGGGATTTTTTCAAGTTACCTAGTGCAAGGAAGCCCATTGGTAGCAAGTGGGTGTTCAAGAAGAAGATGAATGCCACAGGACAATTCGAGAAGTTCAAATATCGATTGGTAGCCAAAGGTTATTCCCAAGTTGAGGGAGTCAAATTCGATGAGATTTTTTCCCTTTTTGCAAAACTAACTTCCATTAGAGTACTAATGCCTCTGGTTGCAACATTAAATCTAGATATAGAACAGATGGATGTGAATACAGTGTTCCTATATGGGGACCTGGAAGAAGAAATCTACATGAAACAACTTGAATGAGTTGTAGTAAAGGGAAATCAAGAGTTGGTGTGCAAACTCAAAATATCCCTTTCTGGTCTAAAGCAATCGCCAAGGATGTGGTACCATAAGTTTGACACTTACATCCTTAGTTAATTATTTATGAGAAGCAAAGTTTATCATTTCATATATTCCAAGGAAGAAGGTGGGTGTTTCATATATGTATATTTGTATGTCGATGACATGTTTCTGATTGGAAAAAACATTCACGCAATAAACAAGGTGAAGAAGAAACTATCCTCCAAGTTCAACATGAAAGATCTCAGTGTAGCTAACTTCATTATCAAAATGGATATTAAGAGAGATTAATCCACTAGAAGGCTCTGGCTAAATCAGATGAAGTATATTGGAACAGTTCTAAAATGATTCAACATGCAGGATTGCAAACCAGTGAAGGTTCCAATTCTAGTCAGAGCAAGGATTACTATTGAACAATGTCCCAAGACACATGAATAAATAGAGGACATGTTCCCTGTGTGAGTTTTGTTGATATTCTAATGTATGCGATGGTATGCACTTGAACAGACATTGCCCATGTAATGGAAGTGTTGAGAAGGTACATATCGACACTTGGAAAGGAGCACTGGATAACTGTAAAGAG
This sequence comes from Picea sitchensis, assembly GCA_010110895.2. Classification (NCBI taxonomy): domain Eukaryota; kingdom Viridiplantae; phylum Streptophyta; class Pinopsida; order Pinales; family Pinaceae; genus Picea; species Picea sitchensis. The sequence goes on along the minus strand of SNQJ01S0001773.1, from coordinate 219,888 downwards.
AGTATTAAGGTATTTTCATGGCACGAATGACTATGTTATATACTACCAAGGAATACCTGGAGGTGACAGTGGTAAAGTAGATGTGCATGGCTTTGTCGATGCCAAATGGGTTGGAGATCTAGATTGACGAAAGTCGACCAACATATATTTCTTCAAAATGTTTGGTGGAACAATAAGCTCAATGATTTAGCGATAGGCGATCATAGCCTTGTTAACAACAGAATTTGAATACATGGCGACCACTCGTGGAAGCAAAGAAGCGATGTGGATTCAAAGGTTTTGTTCAGGAATCGGGTTTGAGAAAATATATATGAAGGTTAGTTGCGAGAGTCAAAGACCAATATTTCTGGAAAAGAACCATGCTTATCATTCAAAGACTAAGCACATTGATGTACAATACCATTTCGTAAGAGATATGGTGGAAAGCAACAAGGTGCTACTGGAGAAAGTAGATATGTTGGAAAACATAATAGACTCATTGACTAAGTCTGTGCATTTTGTGAAGTTCTCTTGGTGCAGAGAGGAAATCGACATTGTTTCCCTGGGTCTGTGAACAAAAGTTCAGGAATTCTCTTGTTTCATAAAAGAAGACAACAAGTAGGAGAATGTTGGGTTGTTATATTCTTTGAAGTGAAAGTTGAGTCAAGGTAGATCGATTGAAGGACGAAGTTCAAGGTGGATCGATATCAATTCGAAGGTCAAGGAAGTTGATCGGGCAAAGTCAAATTCAAAGATATCGACGACAAGTCAACTGACAAGAGGTTGAAGTGCAGGTGTGAGATGACCAAATACATCACACGAGTCAGCAGAGTTAGTCTTGGAGGTAATGAGATGACCAACGAGGGCCGATTAGAAGGGCTGACTATTAGTGTTGAAGTAGCTTTGACTTGGGGCCTGTATGACAAATCTTGGGATTTGTGATTTGTGATGATAATGCATGGGTAATAGCAGTAACCATTTTTTTGGGTGCCAATATTTAGAGTTTTTTCCTTTGTAAATCCTATAAATAAGGGCATGTTGTAAAGGTCATATTAAAGTTTGTAAATCCTATAAAGAGGCATGTTGTAAGGTCATAAAGGCTAATGCGAGAATGAAAAATTCTCTAATGTTAATGCATGATAAATCTTAGGTTGTTGGTCATGCATATGTAAGGCAATTTGCATATAGGGTTGTTATTGTGCAAGAAAGAGGGTATGATTTTGATTGTGTCTTAAGTGTGGACCAAGGTTAGACATGTAACCTTTTATTTGATTGAATAATAAAACAAGAGAGAAGAACACTCAAAGGAATGTTGATTTCTCTCGATTAAGGGTTCTAGGGTACAATGTTGGTGTACTTTGTATTTTATTGTTTCATTTGTGTTCTTGATTAAATTATTCTTATCTTCTGCTAGGATTATTGTGGAAGTTCCCTACATTTCCTGACAATTACTAGGTTATATGGGAAAAATCATAGCAATTTTCAGTGATTAAATTAAGAGTTATTTAAGAAAGTTTGATTAGGGTTTCTACAGCTCTACTGGTTGAAGATGAAAGTTTTTAATAGAATCAATAAATACCCATTTATATTGGATGCCCTAGTTGATGAGAGGTCCTTTAGGCACAAGAAACAAAACCCAGATTGCAAAAAGTTAATATGGAAAAAATCCATGTTTTCCAATGCACTATTTTATTTCTCCAATGCAAAAATATTCAGATTAGTTCTTTTAAAATTGGGTGAATGGGGTCTTTAAAGAACAATTTATATCAAAAACAACCCTAGGGGTGTAAATCCTCTTATTCCCTAGGGCATGCCAACCAACTTAGGTAAATATAGGAGGTTATACACATTCATATTCCTCCTAGCAACCCTTGTTCAAGAAAGATTTATAACCTTAACAATAGATGAAGCAATGATGTAGGGTGTATTAAACATACTCCTCCCTAAGGTTTCCATAAAAAATAGCCAAAATAGGCAAGAAATAAATAGCATGTGAAGATGTTTCCAAACTCAATTCCAAGAGAGAGATATCAAACCCTAGTTTACCATGCAAAATTCATCCAAGAGCCAAGAAGGAAAGTATTTAGTGGGTGCACATCACTCCTCATCCATTCACCAAGAGACATTGAGAAAAAGACATTTCAGAAGAGAGACAAACCATAATCACAAAGAGTGGTGAAAATTTCAGCCAAATACTTCTCACAATGGGAGAGTTATGTTATGAAAAATGATTTGTGTTTGATCTCTATTTATACAAAAGGTCCTAGACATAGTTTGTCCAGATAAACTAGGGTAAACCAAAAGATAAGGGGTCAACATCCCTAATCTTACATATTTACAAAATAATATTAAACAATTGATCTTAAAATTTACTTTTGCACAAAAGAAACCCTAAAGTAAGATGATGTCTCCCCTTTTGGGAATGTTTTTGACACGGTCCAAGTCATTGAAGAAGAATGTGGAAGTTGTTGGGGCTCCTTGAGCCTCCTATTCATGCACCAATACTTCTCCATGCCTGATCTAGTCAATATATGTCAAGCTTCAATGTGTATCTCCATCACCACCAAACCCTAGCCCCTTCATAACGTCAACCCTCAAGGAGGTGATGTTTTTCCTCTCCTAGGAAAGTCGTTTGGGTGGTAGAAGCTAGAATAGGCCCTCCATGATGTCTTATAGGCCTCCCAATGCACGTATTTGTCATCCGACATGACATCCCTAGGCATCCATCATGTGGGATTATTTCCCCATGGAAGGCCAAGCTAGGCTTGTTCTCCCAAAACTAGCCACCAAGAAAGGCCCTGCAAAACAAAAGGGTATGACATCCAAATATCTCAAGTCAAAGATATCATGACAAGTGTAAACCAAATATAATAAGCAAGGAACCTAAACATGTACATCAAAACTACCTCGTCAAATTAAACAAATGCTCAAAACCCCTATACAATTGACCAAGTTTAAGTATGGGAGGGGTGTCATAGGAGTCATATTGGGTAGACCAAAGCCCTCAAGTAGGGGATTCTCCCAAGGATGGCCTTTCAAGGTTATGTAATGGAAGATGAGGTGGAAGGGGTTTAGGCTTCATAGTTTGATGAGTTTCATGATATACAAGGGATCATATTATGTCATTTATGTGTGCCTTTGTAGAGGGAGTGTGGAACCTTCATTTGCGATACACTTTTTCCAAGCCCATATTATTTCCATTCTTTATTTATTTCATGTTTTAAGGAATGAATTGAAGGCCATTTTCCTAGCTTGGTGTCCAGATAATTTTAGTGTCATTCACAAATACCTGGCAAAAATGAGAAGGTTGGCTCATGATGAGACCCCCTTTCTCTCAGTCATGTAACTGAGAGCCACTACCCTAGCTTGGTGACCAAATGATGGTAATTTCATACCACTAAATACACATTATCGTGATAGGTCTTCTCGTGGTGAGACCTCCCATCCTCCAACTAACCCCTTAAGAATTCATTATCATTTATTTTTGCAAGTCCCCCTTTTATTACAGAGAAGTGTTTCATTTCTTTCTCGGGGATCCCTGGGAGAAGCATCTAGAAGGTCTATATCTAGGATTTTATCTTTTTATCCAACAAAAATCCCTCTGGGCCTTGAGCCCCTTCTTCCCATGAAATGAGGTACATGCCCTTCTTGGGTCACTAAAGTCAAAGGGCCTAGAAGAGGACAATATGATGGGAGTGTAATGAGAAAAAGGTGGTAAGTATGGTCGGGAATGGTATGATAACCCCTCAAGGGATCCCTAATCACAAACCTTCCCAAATTTTTGGCCACTTAATAGGAAATCTACGACACTCACCAAAGTGAAACATGGTGAAATGCATAATTTCCAAGTAGGAGTTCTATAATTAAAAGTATCTCAAATACAACATGTTTAAATTCCTTAAATATTAGGATGATTACCGGCCACAATACCTGACTTGTACTTCATGGAGAAAGGCCCATCTTCCTTCCAGAAGCTAGTTGGTGTGGTGGATGCATTGACAATGGATAAAAATGTTGTGATAGAGTGGGCTTCTGTATGTGCAAGTGGACATTGTTGGTCATGTATGTGCCTTAGCCGCGGGGGGTTGGGGTGATGCCCGTCATCGCCCTATCCTTTCCATCCCTATGTCCAAGCCATGGGAATTCCCACGGCTTGGCCACAGGGTTGGCCCCGTGTGGCCAAGTCACGGTCCATGGTCTTAGCATAAACCCAATAAGTCTATGTGTCAAATTTTCTTTTACATATGGGTAAAAAAAAATTATATATTTTTTAAATTAGTTGTTATATTCAATGTTGTGTTTTTTAGTTTATTATAATCTGAAATGCCTAATTTTATTTTTTTTATATTAATATAGGAAAACGGCAGGAAAGAGATTATCTATGAATATATCTGGATCATGACCTGCAATAATGGCATCCAAAAATGCAACTGGAACCTCCATGAATGTTAGGTAACAAAATGATAGCTTAACACCTGAGCTATCAAAGGCAATGAAGAATGTTAGAGAGTGGAAATATGAGGAAGGTGAAAACAAACAACAATATTCTTGGTTTGTTAAAGACAAGCAAGGAAACAATGGAGATCATATATATTTGTATTGTGCCGAATTAGAACATGTGCAAGGAAATTATCATGCACTTGGATTATTACGAGATATATGTTTGGTGCCAGCCACAGATATTGTTTATGCACTTGTCAAATAAGGGAGAACTTATATGAAGTTTAGATATTGTTTCAAATTGAGAAATTATAACAAGAACGAATGTTTTTCAGAATTATGTGCATTCATCGTTGATGACATTGAGAAAGGCAATGTAAGTTTTTTATTTCTATTTTTGTGTCGTTTATTATTTTTAGTATCATGGTAATGTTTTAATTTTGTTTAACATGAAAATGTTATATTTTATTTTTACAGGATTTTGTTGAATAACTTTCACATATGTTAGTGTGGATTTACTCTATAGAGAATGATATCATGGATGTCATCAATGCTTTTCATATTGAAAAGACACAAGAAGGAAGGAAAAAGAAACAGAAAGTAATGGAGGTTGAACCTGCAAGAGTAGACAGAGAAGAACATGAAAGAAGAAAGAAAAATCCTCATTCTAGAAATCCTAAAAGGGTTACATTTGAAGATGAGGAAACTCCAAATGAAGATTTTTTTGATATTGGTCCCAATGAGGTTATCACTCCTTCTCTCAAAAAGAAAAAACAAGATAAACGCAAAAGAGTTATGGTTGATGATGAGTCTATTTTTATTCAATATGAAGAAATCATTGATCTAGATGAAACACATTTTAATCATAAGAGGAAGAAAACAAATGTTGATAATGTTCAAGAATCCATTGTTATCTCAGAGTATTATAGTGGAAGTTATAAAGGTAGAAGAGAAATAATAACACTAGGTGCTGATCTAGAGGATGGTATTATGAAAACAACACAAAATGTCATTACAAATTGAATGAGGATGGAGAACTTAGTTGATGATGGCCACACATTTCAGTTGAATGTGAAACAACTTTATAAACCACAAAAGGGCAGGAAAAATATCAAATTAGAAAACCACATCACTTGCATATCCACAATTTGAAAGCATTGATTAGGTACAATCCATATGCACATGTGGTTGACTACCTAGTTCATGTTGACCCAGTGGAAGTTCCTATGAGGGAAGAATTTGATAGATCAAAATGTTTTGACTAAAAATATTATGTGATTGGATGAAATAATTATGCAGAGGCTAGAAGAGAATTGATGCAAGAATATCCCAATAATCCTCTTTTTGAGATAGTCAAATGCATAATTTATGTCATTTTAACAGAATCAGAAGAAAAGTTATTGGCATGGGATCATAACATAGACAATGAGTAAAAAATGTATATGACCTTCATTTAAAGGTTGAGATTTATCCATAATGAATTTTCTGAAATATGCCACAGGGAGATATCAAATGTTGATGTTAAGTTTCAGAAGCAATGTTGTATGGAAATAGGATTCGCACTTGATGATGAAAATACAAAAGAAAAATATCACAAAGGACGTGATATATTTAGAGTTATGGATAACTATTTTCAATTGGGATTTATAATTGGAAAGGTATAGGATTTGATAGATGAGATCTTCACCCTATGGGAAAATATTAGTATAAAAAATCAGAGAGTTAAGAAGGCTAAACCATTGATATGTGGCACAAGTAAGACAGGTCCTAACATAAAAAATATTCCTAATGATATGACTATAACACCTTGGAGATCAATACAAGGAGTAAAGGATGATAAACTTATCAGAACTATATTATCACGTGTTAGGTTGGGAGAATTGTCAATGGAACAAATGTGTGATGAATTTAAAAAGTAAGTCTGTTGAATTATTTTTATTTAGGTTAGGACAAGAACATTAATTTTTTTAGTTTAACATATCAATTTAACATTATTTTTGTTTTATTTAGTCACAAGGTGTATATGAAAATACAAGAGGAAATGGTCAAGATGTTGAATGAAGAAAGTTGGGATGATGTTAAAATCAACTATCTAGATTCAAGTTCTTTAGCAGTATTGAAAAAAAAATTGTTTCATTAAAAAAGGTATGTTGATTTATTACATTCAATTATTTGTTTGTAAGTTAATTTATTTATATTTTAATAGTTATAGATATATAACTATATGTTTCTTTGTTTCATTAAATATGCCAAAGAAGAATGTAGATGGAGTACCTGAAACTTTCAAAAGTTTTATTCAAAAAGCCAAGTTTGAAAGAGAAAGAAGGAGACATGTTCAAAATGTTCAACTTGATGACACCCTTGATCACTACATTTGGAATGGGGTCGACACTGTTCAATATAAAGTGATATTAGGTGATTGTGAAACACTTGCAAGTATTGTTACTAAAAAATAATACTCCCTATTTATTGAAGATATCCCTTGTTGGAACATGAATAATTTTGAGCTTTTTAACTTTAGATTTTTCCCCTTAGAAATAAAAGTTTTTACCCAAATGAGCAGAAAAATTAGAGAGTTTCCTTTTTTTAATTAAATCCATTAGTTGTTATCTATCAATAATTCACTTACAATATCGATCATCGATGAGTTAATCTAATTTGATCGAACGATCCTAATGACATCTGAAGTTTAGAAGCTAACCGAATTTTAAAGGGAAGTCTTTAACGGTCTCTTTAGAGCTTCACACTTTGGGTATTCCAACAAATCTAAACAACAAAACCCCTCAAACTCTAAAGCTCGAAGGTGGTTCACGATAAATACTAAAGGACTTGCGGACAAGTCATAAGACACATGTCCTTTAAAAGTTTGTTCTTGGGTTGACACGTGGCACATATTTTGACATTTACGTCGGATGATTCACACGTTATCAAGTGACACGCGGCACATCTATTTTCTTGACATGTCATTAAAAATGACATCATATCTTCCACGTCACTCCGGGAGATCTCCTTTCAGGAGTTTTAATAAAGAGCTAGTTCACAAACCTCCGAAGCATCTATGCGTCGAAGTAAAGTAATTACAAAAGGTAAAAAGTTCTTTAAAGAGTTAATAAGGTAGTTTATGGATTTAATTAATCATGATTAAGTGTAATTTAATCACTTCACAATTTCAGACTCTGGAAGATTTCTCTTACGCTATATTCAAAACTTCTGAATTCAGAAGTTCCAAAATATTTAAAGAGTTAATAAAACATTTAACAG
>SNQJ01S0001773.1:169532-200560 GCA_010110895.2 Picea sitchensis | reverse complement strand
TTTAAAATATTGAAAACTGTCAAAAAACAGAGGGGGGTTGCTACCGATAGCACCATTTTTAAAAACGGGGTAAAGAATTGGACCCCGCAAAAAATGAGAACTCTATAGAGTTCTCGTTAAGTTGGTAACTATGTTATAGATGACAAATAATATAATAATCCAAACTGGATTAATCAAGGAGTTTCAATTGAAGTTAGGTGAATGTGGAAATAAATTTCCAAAGAAAGATGATTATCTCATTAAACTGATCCTCGTGAACCTGAAGACAACTATAATATATATTGTTTGAAATTTCCTCCTAGTTGCAATTTTAGAAAATAAGATGGTAAGGACTATATCTTTAATTATTTCTATGGTTTTCTAATTAGTTTGGGGTGATCCTCCTTTATGGTATTGATGAGAGGATGGAACCCTGTCGTGAGAATGGAAGAAGCCTACTTGAGAGGGTGTACATGATAAAGGGGGTTGGGAACGTGGTGACTCAACCTCCAATGAGGATGTGAATGACCATTGATATTTTGTAGGTGGATTGGAGAGATATAGGTGGTAGGGGGAGGAACATTGGTCCATCGGACACTTAGAGGTCATGTCTAAAGGGAGACTCGAGCAGATAAACTAAGAGGGATTCCCATGGGATAACCATAAACTAAGAAAAGAAAACCTAAATGGTGAAAATCAAAGAATGTCAAAATTAGGTTTTATTTCCCCATCGATGATGAGAAGGTTAGGTGGTCGAGCATTAGAGGTTGAGATTTTGAGTACCTTGGAAAAAACTCATGAACCTTTTCTCTACAAATGATGTGATGGGAAAGGGATTTATGAGTGAAGTTAAGAAATTAAAGGGAGGTGTTTGTGCCAGCACAAAACATTAGTAATAGGTTTATTCATTAAATGGAGGATGGAAGAATGTTCATTATGTGTGAGTACATGGTAGCCAGTGATATAATGAGGAAATTTATTAATAGCATGGACAATAATAAGAAACTCTTTCTTAATTACTGTATAGTTTAATTTAGTGGATGCAATATTCTTTCTAATGATGTAAATAGAATATGTTCAATGGTATTCCTTTTTTCCAAGCATTTCACTAATGGTAGTTGTTATAGCATTAATTTCCACCCTATAGTGTCAGGAGGAACATAGAAAAATATTATATATGAGACACGCTCTTCTTCTCAATAATTTAGTTAGTTTTGAAGGTGATCTCTAGTCATACATGGATAACAAGTGACCATGTCACTAGTCACCAATGTACAACAAGCAACTTGTCACTAGTTGATAGTGTACAACTAGTGACCTCCCATGTAACCTTCTATATTTGTGGAGTTTCGAAGAGGTAAGTGGTGGATGAGTTGGATCTTCATGGCATGATCCTTGGAACTCACAATATTTGGGTTTCCATTGGTCTCTAGAAKATCTAGAAGCTCTCCCAAGTCTCTTCCAAAAATATATAAAAGGAAGGTTAGTCTTGASAATGAGGATGAAGAATCATTCACRGAGTTATGCTGCCAATATACATAGGTTATCTTCCATTCCATATCAGTTGCARTCAGGTTTCCATMTTGGTTGAAAATCTTAGGAGGAGAAAGGAGCAAGGGGCAAGGAGGAGTGTAWCTACACCTAGAGGTAAAGTGAATTGATGTACTTCTCTCATTTTGATATATAGATARTTGGTTTTCCCCTTTCATATTGTTCATGTTCAATGATATATGTCATATCTGATCTCATCTTGAATATATTAGGATAGATCTAGATGAATTTGTGATTTCCTAACACTAGAGAGAATTTGTAGATTAGTAGTGTTTGTCTCTTTTGTGCAGGTAGCAAGATAAAGGATCCTGGACTTGTATCATGTCCATGTCATGTTGTAAATCCATTGGCTCTCCAAATCTCAATACATATGCTACCCTATTGAAAGAATTCAACAAACATATGTTCCAACCTCATGGGATTATTACCGCATTGCCCATTGAACTAGGTGGTAAGACTATCTTTGTTCCCATGGAGGTCGCCGACGCCCTTCTTGAGTATAACATGTTACTCAGGCATACTTGGTTCTATGATATGGCTTCAGTCATCTCATCAGTCTTTTAGGTCTTATTTTTCCCTGACCAAGGGAAAATCGTCATCATCGATCAGTTAACATTTTGTACCCAAGATGTTAGATCCAATGTGGGTTCTAATGTACCCTTTTTCGATGGTTATTTTTTTGGTGGTTCCCTGAGTGCATACATGATTTCTGGTGCAATGATGTTCAAAGACTCCTCGTTAATGGGTACATTCCCCCTTCCCCCACCACCTACTACTACAATTTTCATTTGAGTTAATATGATATCATCATTTACTAGTGGATACCTCAAGTCTTTCGATCCTTGGGTGGTTCCTCATCCTAAGGATGTTGAGTCTTATGGATCCAATATGTTTCTCACAATGGTTTAGATTACCTCTTCGGCGATCTCGTTAGCATCTATTGATATTGGTCAACACCTCCATCTTCATATGGATTGCAATTATCCTACTCCACCTACATGAGTTGTTGACTCTCTGAGTTCACATAATTTCCTAGATACTAAGTTTCCTTTAGATAAGGACATATTATATGGCGTGGAATCCATACATAATCCAAAGGATGAGGTGATGCATCGATCAAATTTTCCTAATTTGGAACAAATGAGAGTTAACATGATGAGTCTCGATTTCAGACTAGGGGTATTTGCTGGAGAATCCAGTCAACCTCCCAATATTGAGCCTTTTCTTCCTTCGTTATATTTCTCAGAACTTGTCATGGAACTCGATGCTTCCCCCTCCATTGAATATTTTTGTTTTGTACCTCCTTCATTTCTTGATGGGAATAATCAAGGCATTGTCATAGCTCACGAAACTACTCATGATGAGTATCTTCAATTGCATAAATTAGTTTTTGTGTGGTATGGACCCAACATGGTGTGCCATATGATGTCGACATTGGATCATGAGTTCATGGGTGACAATCAAGATCCTTGGCCAGAGTTGAGAAATGGACTCTATTTTGTGTTAAGAATTAATATGTGCAGTGCCTTGTACATAAGTGTGTGGTGTGAGTTCTTTTGTTTTGCATATATCATATCCAAAAAATCCAAAAATATTCATTATATTTTAAATTTTAGTACGTGTCTTGACCCTAGAATCTAGTTTACCTATATTGACAAGATTACGAGGAATTTTTTTACAAAGCTTGTGAATTCCACTAAACCCAAGGTATGATTTTTGAGTTGGTATATAGCGACAAGTTTTTCCCTACAATATCATCTTGCATTATTAACCGTCTACTTTGTTGTCACAATGCCTTAGGTTTGATCCCATAAGGTTGCGACATTAGGTAAAATCATGAAGATGGGTAACACTTTTGCTTGTTTTATGAGAAAAAAAATATATTTTAATAGGATCTTCAACTTTCGATAAACAAAAGTATTTTTTTATTTATAATTTCACTTTACAGTAAAAAAACAACTTGTGAAGAATTTTGTTAGCTTTCTACTGACTATTTTTCAAATTTTTTTATTGAGATTTGATATGTCAATTTGGCAATTGTTTGATAGTATGTTCCTTAAAAATTAAGGGAAAGATAATGAGTTATTGTTTTCCCCCACAATGTATCCATTATTAAACTTCTGTTTTTGACAAATGAAATATATTGCAACAATCTACAGAGACTCTATTTTTTTATGACTATAGTTTTGAATCTAACGGATGAATATTATAATTTCTAGAAATTTTTTAAGTTGACCAATCTGAAAAAGTTGCAGATTTTAAACACATGTTTTCCCCACCATGTATCTATCTTAATTTTTACTTAAACTTAAAATATAAAAAATACCCTTTTGAAGAGAACAGTTTAAGGATTTTGAATATAAATTTTCCATAATTTTCCACTGTCTATTTTAGATATATGCATTTTTCATTTCATTGAATCATAATGTCACCTGAAAATATTATGCAGTGATTTTTTTAGAAAATTAAATAAAATTAGATAAAAACAATGAAAATGAAAAAACATTATATCCAATTAAAGTATATTCAATTTTGAAAATGTTGGTATCAATTCTGAAACTAAATTCTAAGTATTTGCAAGAGTCTACTACCTCCAAATTTCAAGTAAGATGGAGAGAATCCACAATTTCCTGCAAGCAGTCCCATTTGCAGGTTTTCGGCCGAAATATTCTTTCCACCGAAAAGTATTTTTTAACGGAATCCATTAAAAATAAACCTTTCGACCGAAAAGTATTTTGGTTGAAATATGCTTACCCCAGGAAAAAAATTCATATGAAAAATCTTGTACACAATTTTTGAGGGCTTCGTCAGAGTGTCGTTTGATTTTATGTGTGAACTTTCATCCAAAAACTATTCCAACCGAAAAATCCTATCTTTCGGCCGAAAAAATGCCGCTAGGAATTTTGGAGACCTAATTCTCACAAAATTGTTGCCCATCTTCATGATTTTACCCATTTTTTCACATCGTAACTTGCATGGTAGTGCCTTCTCCCCATGGGTATCGTATTTAGCACAAAATTTCCATTTGGTGCCCATGTTGTGATTTCTAGAGGCTCGGGAACCCTCCTGTAGCCCCACCATGACTTGACATTTTGACTCATTTTCCTCTCTTCATCTACATTATGGCCATATCCTAAGAGGGTTCCCATCTTTTTATGTTGCTTTATGGTTTCCTATTTATTTTCTACTTGTATCATACACCCAACTGTTGCATTGTTGTTTTCCTAGACCCTGCTTACCTCTATTGAAGTAGCCCTTGGCCATTCACCTCTTGCATTATTTAGCCTCCATTTTTCATCCACTTACCCATGGAGAGAACCAATGACAAGAGTGCACCTCACTTTCCAGTACCCATTTGCATTCATGTTGCCTAGGTCAATTCCATGCACTTGGAACATAGAAGCATGTTGTTAAGACACTCATTCTCTCTAGACGAGCTAAATTTTACCCCTTTTTGTGCTCATTAAACCATGAAAAAAGAATTGGATGAGATCAGTTTTAAATATTTTTCATACTTCTTAAACCATGAAAAATACACCATTTTGAGTATCCTTTTAACTATTTTTTGGACTCGTAAAAAGACACAAAAAATACACCTCACGAGTATACTTTTAAATCATTTTTGAGCTTGTTAAAACTGAATGAAAAAAGACATTACTAAGAACAATTTTATCTCTCTTTCGCGCTCATTAAACCATGAAAGAGACACTAAAAAACCAAAAACAAAAAGTGGGTTTTTTTTACCATTGGTCTATTTACAAAATGACAGTGTCAGTCGAGTCTCCCTTGAACATGGAACTTGTTTGAGTCATCATCTTACAATTGGGTTATATCTTTCCTAGGAGTTTTACTAGTAATATGAGTCACATATACTCCTCCGACTAGTTACTCTTCCAGTCATTATAGAGAGTTATTCAATGCCCCCTACGTCATTGCAGTGTATTGTTGTCGAGTCATCACTATGCCATTTTATATGTTCAAGGGAAGTTAAGCCCAAGTTGGTCATATACTATTTTGTTGACCTTCCGAGTTGGCCATCCCTATTTCAATTGTACTTGGTGATTCTATCTCTTCACATCATGTCTCGGTGAATTTTTTGTATCAATTGATGAGGGATACCTTAACTCCCTCCTTCAAAGAATCCTTTCCTATTGACTTCAGCACATTATCTAGGAGAGGGATCTAGAAACCAACTAGTACCTTGGAGCTTGCAGTCCTGAGTGGAAAGCCTCCTCACGATCGATATTGGGTTTACATCACTGACCCATGATCAACCTATTATACAAGTGTTTGACTTTAGATCTTCTATTCACACTCACTATATTGCACTAGGTACCGTGGGTTCCATTTCAATCATTGGTGGGTCCCCCCGGGTCTGTTAACGATACACCCCAATGACCGGTAATCAGAATATTTCTACCATGCTTGACATGAGCTCATCTATTCACATGTTGTATATTCGTACCATCTGGGTTTGGGAAGAAGACCCTCAATTTGGAGCCATTTCATTCCTTCACATAACCCCTCCCAAGTTGCAATGGAGTATATTACTTGTCTATGATTATTTTGAAGACTTTCGGGACACTCTCCTCAATGATCATTTTCTTCATGATGTATATCTTGTGACATATATCCACATTGTATTTTCTCTTGGATATGATCTCTTTGATGACATGGATCCACCATGTACTCTTTTTTGTGGCCACAGTCTTGCATTTCATGTCATCGATCTGTAGTGTATTGTTTTGGCGTCCATGCTTTGTTTCCTTTTTCGAGCATGGGTATTCCTACCTCGGGGATGATCTATACATGTATATATCCTTGTTGTTTTATTGCGGGTATTCTTTGACCTCCTGACCTATTTTATCTCTCCTCATGTTCCCTCGCATTCGTGATAGTTTATTGTAATGTGTTTCGGCCATCCATTCCTTTCTTGACCTCACACATTAGGGGGCATATGTTATAGCCTTAATTTCCACCCTACAGTGTCAGGAGGAACATAGTAGAAGATGAAAATTGAGACACACTCTTCTTCTCAAGAATTTGGTTAGTTTTGAAGGCGGTCGCTATTCATACATGGACAATAAGTGACCATGTCACTAATCAACAATGTATAACAAGAAACCTGTCACTAGTTCATAGTGTACAACTAGTGGCAACCCCTGTAAACTTTTATATTTGTGGAGTTTCGAAGAGGTAAGTGATGGATGAGTTGGTTCTTCATGGCATGAGCCTTGGAACTCACAACATTTAGGTTTCCATTGGTCTTTAGAATATCTAGAAGCTCTCTCAAGCCTCTTCTAAGAATCTATAAAAGGAAGGTTTGTCTTGAGCATGAGGAGGAAGAATCATTCAGAGAGTTAGTTGAAACAATACATAGGTGATCTTCCATTCCATATCAATTACTGTTAGGTAGCATGGCTTGGTTGAAAATTTGAGGAGGAGAAAGGAGCAAGGGGCAACGAGGAGTGCATCTATGCCTAGTGGTAAAGTACATTGATGTACTTCTATAATTTTGATATATAGATAATTGGTTTACCCCTTTCATGTTGTTCATGTTCAATGATATATGTTAGATCTAATCTCTTATTGAATAGATCAGGATAGATCTAGATGAATTTGTGATTTCCTAACGCTAGAGATAATTTGTAGATTGGTAGTGTTTGTCTCTTTTGTGAAGGTAGCAGGTTGAAGGATCTTGGAGCTAGATCTCTGGGAATACACCATCCAAGGACACACGAGGATGACCTTCAAAGGAAAAGGTATGCCTCTTTACTATCTCTTAGCATAAAATAAGAAACATATTGTTTGGATCCAAGGAAATCCATAGAAATCTCTCCCATTGTTTTTCTAGGATCAATAGGTAGATCCTAGGGAGATCTTATCATTTCCATTGGTGATATTTTCTCTGTAACTGTAGTATCGTAAGAATTTGTGGAAATATGAAAAGGTGGAGACTAGTTTGGTCCTCTCAGTACCCATGCAATAGACAACTTTTATTGAGTGTTTCAAAGGCAAATTGACACTTGTTAATCTATGAAAATTGTGTGTCTTTAGAAAGTAATGTAAATAAAGAGGATGCAATATCAGTGAAATTTTCAATAAGTAGATGTTAATAACCAATATTCCCTAAAAAACTACAAATTATCCTTTTCAGTTTTAGAAACAAGAAGATCTGAAATTACTTTAATTTTTTGTTGGATCTATCTTAATACTTGAAGGAGAGATGTGATGGGCGAGTAAAATTCCCTCCATCAATGATATGTGGCACTTATCATGACTAAGAGAGAGATTTGCTTCCTAGAATCAAATGAGACTTTCTCTAGGTTGTCATGGATTCCAGAAAAGATGTCATTCTACACTATCAAATCATCCATAAAAACTTCTACACAAGTATGAATCAAGTATACAAATATACTAAGAAAAACCCACTAAAATGTAGTGAGATAATTACAAAGTCAAAATAGAAAGACTTGGTAGGAATAAGTTAACCATGGGTAGATAAAGGTAGTTGTGTCCCAATCCTCGGGGGAAATATAAATCTCATTGTATCCACTAAACCCATCGAGAAACAAGAGTAATTTCTTTCCCGCCAATGTATCAAAGACTTGATCAATGAAAGATAGAGGGAAATGGTATTTTGAAGTGGATTTATTTAATTATCTATAGTCAACGGAAATGAGCCACTTACCATTTTTCTTAGGTACAATCATCGGTTGTGAGACATATTGACTATCTAATATAGGATATATATAATTCACATTCAATAATTTTTGTATCTTTTATTTCACTATCTCTTTCATTGCAAGGTTCATTCATTGTTGGGGTTGTTGTGTTGGATATGTGTTATATTCTTTGCATGATTGTGGGTCAATAAACATTTTAGGGAATTATTCACCAAAATTTTGGGTGCTTTTTCTCCTTTTGCAGTTTTGTTTCACACGGTATTTTATCCCATGGTTTTCTAATTCTGGTTGAGGAATCAAGGTTGTTATCTAATTTGGGTCAATCGATTAGGGGTTTTTTGGATGTCGTAAGGTCCTATATATTGTATTGTAAACAATGAAGTTAAATGAAGAATAGAATTAAAGGTGAGGCTCTAAAACATGTTGTTGGTTTTCCCGGTTTGGGTTTCCAAGGAAAATCTCTATGTATATGTATGATTGCAATTGTTTTTCTTTTATGTTTTAAAGAATTTATGTGCATTTCATTTTGTAAAAGGTTTAAAACTTACATTTGGTATCAGAGAAATTATTGTCTTTAGGGGGATGCTTCTATGGCTAAGGGATTGGTTCGGGTTTGTGATCAACCTTATTACAGTGGGAGCTATGTGGTATCAATTCTTGTGGTGAAAAGAAATGGTGAGAAGTTCAAAAATAGAGATCAAAAAATTTAATGCGAAAATTTTTAAGCCTTGGAAACTCAATATGGAAGATCTATTGGTAGACAAAGATCAATGGGTCTCTATGGATCTAATTACTTCACCTACGGGAATGTCAACAGAATACTGGGAAAAGTTGGATCAGAAGACAAAGAGCATAATCCGGTTGTGTCTCTCGGATTCAGTATTATTGAATGTGTCAGGGGAATTTGGAGTGAAGGAATTATGGAATAAATCGGGAGATTTTTATCAATATAAGTCCCTGGAAAACGAATTGTTCCCACAGAAGAAGTTGTACAACCTGAGGATGAGAGATGGAAACTCGGTGACAGAGCATATGAACACCTTCAATACGGTGTTAAGGAAATTATTGTTTGTTGATATTAACATTTCTAATGAAGATAAATGTATCAGTTTATTGTTCTCTTTACCAGAGTTGTGGGATATTTTGGTTGTAGCCATAGGCAGTAATGCAACTACTTTAAGTTTTGATGATGTGGTCTCATCCTTGTTGTCGAGGGAGATGAGGCAGAAAAACAGGGAAATCCAAAGAATAGATTCCTTATTTGTAAGAGGATGTTCCCATGAAAGAAATAAAGATAAGTCCTCAAGTGGGAGATCTAAATCTAGAGGAAGATCTAAATCTCTAGGAAAATTCATAAAGGTATGCTAGAGATGTGGAAAAAAAGGTCATCACAAGAAACAATGTAGATCAAAAAGTGTTGAGAGAGGGAAGGGATCTTATGATGCTCCTTCTACAAATAAAAAACCTCAGCAAATGGAGGGGATGTGTACTTGGATTATTCAAGAATGAATTTAGATCATGAGGCATGGTTGGTCGACTCAAGTGCATCCTTTCATATGACTCTTCATAGGGCATGGTTTTACAATTATGAAAGATATGATGGGGTTTGTTATCACATATATTTTCAAGGGACAAAAACTTTTTAGTTTTGATTTTTAGTCATAGTTTTACTTTAGGTTATAGGTTTTAAACCCTTTACCATAGCCATTTTTCATTTTTTGGTATGAATAAGTTATGATTAGTTTGGCTTTGGTCTGAAGAGCATTGAATCACATATTTTAAAAATTTGTCATCATTACCCTGACATGTCACTTTCTCCATGTTGTACGTTGACCCAACCTTTTTTCACTTTGCTCATTAAAATGTCAAATCCAGTCTAATCTGTATGCTATCAACTCACTAGGAGAGTTCTCAACACTTTCAAAAGTACATCTTGCATTTATAACCATCATTGCATTTAAGGGTCATGTCAATTGGAGATCTCCTTGTTTTCAGAGTTGATTTCTAAATCAATATCCATGGATTATTGTTATGAATGTTTTTAACCATTTTCCCCAAGTGTACAAAACATCCTCTAGTGCCTGGCACTGCGAACTGGCTGATACAGGCTGGCGTTGCGAACTGTGTTGCAAACTCTTGCTTTGGAGGTTTTGGAGGAATCAATGGTCTCCGGATAGGTAGATGAGTATATGGAAGTTTTTGGAAGGTCAAATGAAGGTTGGAGGGACACCTAACAAAGTTAGATGCGCTCAAAGTACATGTCATCAAGCAGATTAAATATTTTAAGGAGGTTAGTAGCATTAGACTAGTTTTTAGCAGTTTGTTTTTTTTTGTTGAACAATTGTAGTTACTCCAGCTTCAGGTATCATAATCCTATGCAAGAGGGGGATTGTAAAGTTTTCATTGAAATCCTAGGCTATAGGATAGACATTGGAAATCATTGAAGGGCTCGGAGGATTGAAATGAGACTCATATTTTTGAAATTGTGAAGTTACAGAGCCATCTCTAGATTTTGTGTATCAAACCTGGGAATTTTTTATTAATAGAAATAAATTTCTTTCCCAATATCTTATTTCTATCTTACTATGATTATATTGTCATTTAAATGATTCACTTGATTTATTGTATCTATACTACAATGAAGGTTTTGTTGTGATGTTGTTATAATTTTATCAGAGTTTATCTTTTAATTAAAAGAAGTTCTTTTGTCAAAATGTTTTCCTCATATGTCTGCTAGTATTTCCTAATGTAAGTGGTAGAAATTTTCATTTTCTCACTAAATGTTTCCATCTATCCATCTTACTCTTTAAAATTATGATCCAAGTTAGCCAAGACCTCATTTGTTGATGCATATTATCTAGAAATTTATGTGATTTACGCTATTTTGACTGATTTTTGATCCATCTGACATATTATCATAAAGATTACCTTAAAACCCTATTTATGGGTGTTGAGATTACACTTTAGCAGTCAAAGTGTGAATTTAAGAATCAAACATTCTTGGCGTCTTTGTCGAGGAATGGATTGAAAACATTTCCATGGGATTGAACGACACAGAAAATATTGTTTCGAAGGGTGCATAGTGATCAGTAAAGTGAAGACTACATATTGCACCTGGCGACTACATTGTTTCATTTGTGGATCCTAAAGGTAGACACGTGAGGTCTACTCCACATTTACCTCTAGCTACACCTGAAGCTAGCCCAGAGAAGATCATCAAGAAAGTTCAAGCTTCTCAAGAAATCTATTCAATTACTGTTTCAGGTACTACTGGAAACTTTCCTGATTCTGCTCTTCAAACACCAATACTTGTATCTAGTGTTCCTCCTTTATCTTTTGTTAAAACTCCTGAAAAGTTAAATCTTTGATATTTTCCTATAGAGTATTCCTCTTTTTCCCCCCAATTGAAAGAAGAAAGATTTGAAAATTTTGAAGTGCTTGCCTCACCTGATGTTGTAAATTGGTTAGGCTTGACAATATAGAGGAGTTTTCCTACCCACTACTCGGTTCTCCATCTCCTCCTCTCTTAAATTTGTTGTGACCAAAGAAGAAGTAACCTCAATCCCCTTGAAGTTTTCACCATCCACTTCCAAGACTCGGCCTCTTTTTGTTAAAACTGAAACTTCTCCATTTTATAATTTTCCTTCTCCTAAGCTACCCATCATACAGATTGTAGTTGTACCAATCAAGTCTCCCCCTACTTATCCTATACTTTATAATCCTCCTCTTATTAATCAAATGGAAGGTGCAAACCCTCCTAGAAATGGGATGGATGCCATGGTGGTTGTTAGGTATTATCCTCTAGTACTACCTCAGCCTATGCATGCTCTTTGAGTAGGAGACTATCTTAAGTATATTCCCAAGTTCCGCAGGAGAAGAGGAAATAACTACAGAGGATCATCTTGCAGCTTTTTATAGCTATGTTGATAATCTGAACATTGAAAATGAGGATGTATGGATTACAGTTTTTGTACAAAGACTTGATGATGAAGCTAGGAAATGGTTTGGGGTTTACCTCTTGGATGAATTGTTGGGATTGAAGCCCTTGATGATGCCTTTTTAAGGAATTTATGATATTATAGAGTTTGGGTCACTCAAGAGAAAAGAAGGGGAATCGGTTTCAGACTTTTCAAAGATTTAATAAAATGTACAATAAAATACCCACATATATTAAACCTACTGAAACCTCTGCCAAAATATCTACCTCATTAGCTCATATCCAAGATACATCCTTGGAGGTGGAATCAAACATATTTGTATTTGATAAGCTAAGAGGAAAATCATTAGAGAGGGGAGAAAAAAAGGTGGAAACTTCAGCGATAGAGTTATTAGAATTGTCAACCATGTGGATGAATTGAATAAATTGGTTAAATCACTTTCCAACCATCGGGTGGATGAATTAAATAAGTTGGTTAAATCACTTTCTGCAGAGATGGAAAAAATGAAACTTGAGGAAAGACAAACTAACAAAAACACACAAGATACTGGCAACAGGGGTAATTTCAGAAGACAAAATAATGCTCATTAGATCCTTCAAAGAGATGAGAGGAATAGAGATGACCAAAAGGTTCAAACCCCTCTTCAAAATAACATGGTTGATTATGAAGAAGGAGAAGATGAAGGAAGGGATCAATAAATTCACTATCTAGGTGACACCTCTACCTCCCCTCATTTAACTCAATCTTCTTATGAAGAGTCCCTTATGAACAAACAACTAAATGAATTGAGCAAAGGAGAGAAAACAAAAGAAAATCAAAACAAATACAACTTGAGGTCAAAATAGAAGGAAGGAAATCCTAGTACATCCAATCAGCCTACGAAATCAGAAAATTATACTAAAGTAGTGGCTGCAAACAACAAAGAAAATGAGGAACAAAATAATAAACCCGTGATTAAGGCCCTTGTTCCAGAAATTAAAGAAATCATGAAATCTCCCTCTTCTTTCATCTTTGAAAATGAAATTCAGAAGATTAAAATCTGAATCCCATTTTTAGAGTTGATCAAAAATGAAGAATTTAAGAGGTACATTTCCAAAATGTTGCATCCTGAGCCTACTTCCCACTCAACAAACTCAATGAATTTACAAGATGAAAAACCAACAGTCATATCGGGGCCTTTGGTAGAAGATAGGGATGACTCCTCTCCTCCCTTTTATACCCCATTGAATATTCATGACAAAATTCTACATAATTTCTTGATGGACTCAGGTGCATCTCATAACTTAATTCCTAAAACTATCATGGATGAGTTGGGTCTTGAAATTACCAAAGAATATCATGATCTATACTCTTTTGACTCCAGGAAGGTTAAATGCCTTGGAGTGATTAAAGACCTAGTTGTTACCCTGTTTCAACTTCCCATGAAGAGTGTGGTCATGGATATTGTAGTGGTCGATGTTCCCCCTAAGTTTGCGATGTTATTTCAAGGTCTTGGATTAAAATATTGGGGGGAACATTCTAGATGGATCTCTCATATGCCACTATTCTTGTGTTTGGAGGTGAGCATAAAGTTGTATAGAGAAGCACAACTAGATTACATTATTAGTGATGAAGATAATCCCATAAACCATCCTATTTATGCAGTTGCCATTGATTTGGGATCCAGTATTCTGCAACTTGTTGATGTTCCCTAGACAACCTTGGAAATCATAAAACAACCTCTAACAATATGTGAGACACCTCCTCAAGGTACCCAAGTTTGAAATATGTATTTTGATGGGGCCTCTTCTAAAGAAAGTGCTAGTGCTTGAGTGGCTTTTATTTCTCCTTCTCAAGAAGTCATATCCTTGTTTTACAAGTTGGAGTTTGAAACTACAAATAATGTTGCAGAGTATGAGGCTCTATTTTTGGGGTTGAGGGAAGCTAAAGATATGAAAATTGAGGAGTTATCAGTTTTCGGGGATGCAGAATTGATTGTGCATCAGGTAAGAAATTTGAATCAAGCAAAGAATCCAAGTTTGAGGACTTATAGAAATGAGGTATGGGATCTTATCAAAAAAAAAATCGTAGCTTTTAACATCTCATGTGTTCCTAGAGAAGAGAATGCTATGGTTGATTTGTTGGTTGTTTCTGCTAGTAATTTCAAAATCCCATTACCCCCAAAACTCAAATATGATGTAGAAGTGAAGTATAGGCCCTCTATACCTGACAATGTCAAACATTGGAAGGTTTTTGAGGATGATCTTGAGATTGAGATATTTATGGAAATAGTGGATTATTTTTATGCTCTTCATATTGATCAAGATCAAGATACCGAGGAAAAATCTCATGCTGACATTTTCCTGAACAAAATTGTAGACCACAAGATTGTCAAATTGCCTAGTAACTATATTCCCAAAGGATTGGTCCCTTTGGAGAGAATATTTTATAGAAATCATGTGGCTTTGAAGGTTAAGTGCTCAAATGAAGAAGATTATGTGACAGAATGAAATCTAGGTACTCAGAAAAACCCCAAGTCTGGCAAGTTGTCAACAAATCTATCAGAGGAACAAAGATCTGAATATGTGAAATTATTAAAAGAGTTTGATGATGTATTTGATTGGAAATATGAGGAGCTACAAACTTATGATACAAGCATCATTGAACACAAAATTCCTTTGAAAGATGATACCAAACCATTTAGGCAGAAACTAAGACAAATTAACCACATGCTGCTGCCTATTATGGAAAAGGAAGTCAAAAAGTTGCTTGATGCTAAGATCATCATACTTTTTAGGTACTGTGAGTGCGTGGATAATCTAGTTCCTATGAGGAAAAAGAATGGTGAAATCAGACTTTGTGTTGATTTCAAAAATCTAAACAGGTGTTCCAATAAAGATAATTATCCCTTGCCTAAGATGGAACATATTTTACAAAGGGTGACTGGTTCATCAAGGATGTCCATGATTGATGGCTTCTCAAGCTACAATCAGATCTTTGTTTTACCTGAAGACAGAGAGAAAACAACTTTCACTAATCCTTGGGGCACATTCATGTATGCCAAGATACATTTTGGTCTCATGAATGTAGGAGAAACCTTCCATCTCACAATGGATATTTCCTTCATTAGAGAAAAGGACAAAGTTGTGGTCATCTATATGGATGACATTATAGTGTTATCAAGATCTGATAAGGAGCATTCTCATCATTTGAAAAACGTTTTCCTGAAATGTAGAAAGTTTGGGTTGTCACTCAATCCCAAGAAGTCTTTGTTTGTTATGAAATAAGTTAAGTTGTTGGGAAACATTGTCTCAAAAGAGGGGGTTAGAATTGACCCAAGTAGAGTAAAGGCCATCAAGAATCTATCTTTTTGAGAAGATTCATAGATGGGATCCTGGGTAAAATAAACTTTTTGAGAAGATCCATTTCTAATTTTGTTGAATTGGTTAAGTTTGTCACGTCCATGTTGAGAAAGGGAAATGAGGTAAAGTGGACACTTGAAGCTCGAAATTATTTTGATCAAATCAAACAAGAACTGACTGAGGCACATGTTCTTATCAGAACTGACTTTCAAAAGAATTTCTGATATTTTATTTTGCCTCAAATTACACATTGGTTAATGTTCTTCTACGGAAAAACATAGATGGGATGGAGCAACCCATTTATTTTTTCAGCATGGCACTAAGGGATATTGAGGTCAGGTATTATATTATGGAGAAGCAGGCTTATGCTTTGGCTAAATCCCTCAAATCCTTAAGGGTATATATTTTGCATTCCAGAATTATTGTCTATGTCCCATTAACCTTTGTGAAAGAAATATTCATCCATCCTGACATAGATGGAAATAGGAGTAAGTGGATTGCCAAAATTATGGAGTTTGACCTTGAAATGAAGCCTACTAATTTGGTGAAAGGGAAAGGTTTATCTAGTTCGTTAGTTGAATCAAACTGTAAATCACTTGGGGTTGATTTCATGAATACAAATTACGTATATCAGTAGACTGATATTGCTAGCAGTAGCTCACAAATCAGTCCCAAATTGACAGAGTGTAATTGCTACAAGGACCTTATACATTTCTTGCAGAAATTGCATCCCCCAATTGGACTTGACAAGAATAAGGTGATAGCTTTAAAACTAGAAGAATCAAATAATGCATTGTTGATCATGTTTTGTATTGGAAGGATCCTGTTGGAGTTCTTCTAATATGCTTAGACCCATATGAGGAAAAGAAAACCATGTCTAACTTTCATGATAGCCTGTGTGCAGGCCATCATTTTTAGAGGACCACAACATATAAAATACTCAGATATGGGTACTTTTGGCCTAGTCTATTCATTGATGTCTGTGCAAAGATCAAGGCCTGTGATAAATGTCATAAATTCTCAGGCAAGCAGCAGCTAAAATCTCTGCCTCTGAAGCCCATAATGGTATATGGTCCTTTCCAACAATGGGGATTAGATTTCATTGGAGAAATGCATCCAGCTTCAAGTGGCCAGCATCATTGGATATTGAATGCCACTGATTATTTCACCAAGTGGATAGAAGTTGTTCCCACAATAAATTCAACACATAAAGTAGTCATTGGATTCCTAGAAGACCTTTTTTCAAGGTTTGGATGTCCTAACAATATTATGACTGATAATGTTGCATCTTTTAAAGATGAACCCCTTGTCAATTTTTGTGAAAATTTTGGAATCCAACTTATTCATTCTACTCCTTATTATCCTCAAGGTAATGGCTTGGCAGAGTCCTCTAAAACAATTCTAGTAAATATCATCAAAACACTGTTGGAGGATAAAAAAAAATATTGGGATTTAAAGCTGAAGTTTTCTCTATGGACAGATAGAGTAACCACCAAAAGATCAATTGTTATTACCCCATTTCAGTCGGTTTATGGAACTGAGGTTGTTTTTCCTTCTCAACTTGCATTACCTGTGGAAATTTTTTTGCAAGATCAACAAGGACAGCCAGATGATATGATTAGGAGGATGCATCAATTAGTGGAAGTACAACAGACTAGGGAGAAACTCTTTGATAAAGCATAGAGTCATCATCAGAATATCAAGCAAGCTTTTGACAAGAAGGTAAACAAAGAATATTTCCAGCTGGGAGACATGGTGCTCAAATGCGATTCACAAAGGCAAGACAAGGGAAAACATGGTAAATTCGAAGCCTTGTGGATTGGTCCTTTCAATATTTTTTAAGTTTTTCTAAATAACACTTATAAATTGAAGAACTTGGAAGACTCTAAACCTTTTGGTTTCCCAGTTAATGGGAATTCTCTAAAGAAATACTTTTTTTAAATCCATGAGTGACTTTCCTTTCCATTGTAAATATCAATTTTAGTTTTTCTTTTCTTTTGAATAATGACCCCATAGCCCTTGGATAAGACACTGAAGTTGCTTTCTCTTGGTAGCTCATAGGGAGCATTCCATCCGCTATGGAGCCAATGTTATCACATAGATTTTCAATGGATAGAAAGTTTTTAGTTTTGATTTTGATTCATAGTTTTACTTTAGGTTATAGGTTTTAAACCCTTTCCCATAGCCATTTTTCATTTTTTGGTATGTATAAGTTATGTTTGTTTTGGATTTGGTTTGAAGAGTCGTTGAGTCACATCTTTTAAAAATTTGTCATCATTACCCTAGCATGTCACTTTCTCCATGTAAGATGACCCGACCTTTTGTCATTTTATCGTTAAAATGTCAAATCCAGTCTTATTTGTACGCTGCCAACTCACTAGGAGAGTTCCCAACGCTTTCAAAAGTGCATCTTTCATTTATATCCATCATTTATTTTAAGGGTCATGTCAATTGGAGATTTCATTGTTTTCAGAGTTGATTTTTAAATCATATCTAGGGATTATTGTTATGATTTTTTTTAATTGTTTTCTCCAAGTGTACAAAACATCCTCCAGTGCCTAGCGTTGTGAACTAGCTAATACAGGTTGGTGATGTGAACTGTGCTGTGAACTCTTGCTCTGGAGGTTTTGGAGGAATCAGTGGTTTCCATATGGGTAGATGAGTATATGCCAGTTTCTAGAAGGTCTTTTGAAGGATGAAGGGACACCTGAAAAAGGGAGATGTTCTCAAAGTACACGTCATCAAGCATATTAAAGATGTTAAGGAGGTTACTAGCATTAGCCTAGTTTTTAGCAGTTTGTTATTTTTTGTTGAACAACTATAGTTACTCCACCTTTGGGTGTGGGAATCCTATGCAAGAGGGGAAATTCGAATTGTAAAGATTTCATTGATAGCCTAGGCTATAAGATAGACATTTGAAATCATTGAAGGGCTTGGAGGATTGTAATGAGACTCATATTTTTGAAATTTTGAAGTGACAGAGCCATCTTTGGATTTTTTGTATTAGACCTGACACTTTTTTATTAATAGAAATCAGTTCCTTTCCCATTATCTTATTTCTATCTTACTCTGATTATACTTCCATTTGAATGATTCACTTGATTTATTGTATATGTATTACAATGAAGGTTTTGTTGTGATGCTGTTATAATTTTATCATAGTTTATCTTTTGATTAAAATAAGTTCTTATGTCAAAGGTTTTCCTCATATATCTTCTAGTATTTCTTGATGTGAGTGGTAGACATTTTCATTTTCTCACTAAATTCTTCCATATATCCATCTTACTCTTTAAAATTATGATCCAAGTTAGCCAAGACTTCATTTGTTGATGCATTTTATCTGGAACTTTATGTGATTTACGTTGTTTTGACTGAGTTTTGATCCATTTGGCATCTTATCATAAATCTTACCTTAAAAACCTATTGATGGGTGATGATCTTACACTTTAGTAGTCAAAGTGTGACTTTCAATGCTAACAGGGGTAATTTTTTTCTAGGAGATTAATCGACAACCAGAATCGTAGGATGAGGAAAAGTAAAGTTGAAACTCATGGATGCAAGGATTATAACACTCCCTAGTGTTCCGCACATCCTAGGATTTTCCAAATAATTGATTTGTATAAGCAAAATGAGCAATGCAAGGGTAAAAATAGTGTTTGAGAAGGAAACCTATACGATGGTTCGAGGAGAAATGGTGTTGTTGAGGGTATTTTGGATTGTAAATCTATATAAGTTGATGGGAACCACTATTATTTATGGGTTCAATAGTTCCATTGTTCCTAATATTGGATTTGAAGAAGGAAAAACTCCTACAGTCTCTAGAGAAAAGACTATGTTGTGGTATCAAAGACTAGGGAATATTAGAGAGAAGGGCCTTTGAGTACTACATGGTAAAAGTATTTATCCAGGATGATATTGGTGGCCACCCACCTTTTCTAACTCGCTCAAAACAGTTTAATGGCAATTTTGGCAATTTACTATTTTTAGTAGTTTTAACTTTCGGGGCCATTTTGAGGGCTTAAATGAAGTTTTTTCGAGATAGATCTTATAAATGATATTATAAGGAATTATTGAGCCCCCAAAATGAATCTCCTCGATGATACCTTTCCAACGGGCTATCATGCGCCTAAAACAGAGATCGTATGCAAAAGTTACGACCCCGAGAAGTTGATGTACTGACTTACCCAAACGGGGCCCACATGACTTTTGGCGCTTCATATCCTAGGGTTAGTTTTTTGGATGTCTATGGTTTTTTGCATTCCTGTTTATTGTAAAAATTCCTTCAGAGCCTCATTTTAATCATCTTCTTGCGAATGTCAGTAGCCGTCACATCTCTTCTCAAAGATAAGATGTCACCATTCTAGTGAGTCTTTCACTCTGTATTTTTACAGTCTATGTACAGTTATTTCATTAATAGAAATCATGTATTACTATATCTATGTGTTTATGGTTTCATATATGATATATTTATGTTATATTATTGGATATCCGTGATATCTTTGTGCATTTATTTATTATATCTCCGCTCTCGTTTTGTGCCGAAAATAATCTGGATCAGTAAATGGTGCGATTTCCACAAAAGCCCCTGGCACAACACCGATGAATGTCGCTCAAAAAATTTGTTGGTGGATGAGATCAAAGAAAAGATTCAGAATCTGATTCTGAAAATACTGGTAAAAGACAGATCATCGACACAGACCCCACTGCTATTGTCGCGACCGCAACAATTCAACCAGAAGAACCAAAAGATCCTGAAGAGGGGGAGCTCCTTTTTCATTCACAGATGTGGGTGAAGAAGACCCCACTGCATTTTATTGTTGATAGCAGAATCCAGAAGAACTTCATCTCAGTAAAGGTCATAAAACAATTGGGATTGTCGACAACACCACACCCACATCCATACAAAATCGGGTGGCTTCACCAGGGATGAGATCTTCGTCTCAGCCAGCAATGTTGATTTTCAAACGACATCCAACCCTTCAAGGATGAGGTATTATGTGATGTTTCCCCACTGGATGTTTGTGACGTTCTCTTGGACCAACCATATATGTGGAAATTCCATGGTGTTTATGATTCTCGACCCTGCACTGTGATTTTTTCTCTGGGGGGTCATCTCTACAGAATACTAGAGGTAGTTCTGACTATTGTTCCACCTAAACAATTCCACAAGGTAGTATCTCATACTGCAAAATTTAGCTTCTTCACATTTTTTTCAAAAGGTAAACAGAAGGACACTGCAACCACTACAGCCTCGCCCCAAGCACCTTCTATCCAACAGAAGCAGGTCGACAAGGTTGCAGCAAAGAGTAAATATTCCTTCTGCACACATTCCTCTCATGTAGCTCAATTTTTTTAACAGACTCAGCCTTAACAGGTTCATGAAAACCTTCCACAAACTGAGCAACGCAATGTCTCCAGCAAGGCAAACATCTCACAAAGATTCAGATTTAGCAATCGCTTTCCCCTCTCCCCTAATAACTCAATGCAATGGAGACCATTTCTTCCTAAGGAGGTAGGATTGATCCAGGTGGATATTGGTGGCCACCCACCTTTTCCAACTCGCTCAAAACAGTTTTCTAGCAATTTTGGCAATTTACTATTTTTAGCAGTTTTAACTTCCAGGGCCATTTTGAGGGCCTAAATGAAGGTTTTTCAGGATCGTTCTTCCCAAATATAGCCGAAGGCATGATTGAGACCCCAAAATGAATCTCCTTGACAATACCTTTCCAACGGGCTATCGTGCACCTAAAACGGAGATCGCATGCAAAAGTTACGACCCCGGGAAGTTTATGTATTGACTTACCCAAATGGGGCCCACATGAATTTTGGTGCTTCATCTCCTAGGGTTAGGTTTTTGGATGTCTATGTTTTTTTATATTCCTTTTTATTGTAAAAAGGCCTTCAGAGCCTCATTGTAATCATCTTCTAGCGAGTCTTTCACTCTGTATTTTTATAGTCTCTGTACATTTCTTTCATTAATAGAAATCGTGTATTATTGTATCTATGTGTTTATGGTTGCATCTCTGATACATTTATGTTATATTATTGGATATCCGTGATATCTCTGTACATTTCTTTATTATATCTCCACTCTCATTTCGTGCCGAAAATAATCCAAATCAGGTATAGTTGAAGGTATTTACAATTTCTCTCTAGATTTTTATTTTTGTGACCATTTCTTGTATGGTAAGTAGAATTAGGTAAGATTCTCCTCTAGTGCTACAAAGGTAAGAATATTTTTTTTGTTGGTGCACATTGATGTGTTTGGACCTATGACGGTTCCATCACTAGGTAAATCTGTGTACTATGTTTTATTTATAGATGACTTATCGAGGAATACATGGATTTATTTCCTTAGGAACAAATATGAAGTCTTTGACAAACTTAAAGAGATTAAGGCTCTTGTGGAAAGTAGGACATAGAAGAAAATTAAGGTGTTGAGGATGGACAGTGGTGGATAATTTTGAGGGAATGAATTTGAGGAATTATGTAAGAAATGTGGTATAGAAAGGAAGAATACTAATCCATACACACCTCAGTAGAATGGAGTTGTAGAAATGATGAACATGACACTGATGGAAAGAGTAAGGAGAATGCTCAGTGGTGTCAGGTTGGGAAAAGAATTTTAGGTAAAGGAAGTGAAAATTGCATGTTGCAAGGTAAATTGATCACCCTCATCAGCATTGGATGACATGACTCCACATGAGGTATGGCCTAGTAATAAAACCTCTCTTACATATCTCATGTTTTTTGGTTTTGATGCTTATGTACACATTCCAAAGAAAAACAAGAGTAAGCTGGATAAAAATGTTGAAAAGTGTATCTTTATTGGATATAAAGATGCTCATAAAGTTTATAATCTTTAGAACCTAGAAACTAAGAAGGTAGTGTATAGCCAAAATGTAGTATTTAGAGGAATCAAAGATGTTTTCAAACATGAAGTCCTGCCAAGGGAGGAAGAACCAGAGAAACTAGAGTTTGAATTGAAGGATAATGAATCAAACTCTACAGAAGAACATGAATCAGAAAAAGAAGAGCCTCATACTCCAATAATGAAGAGATCATATTGGGAAATAAGACAATCAGAAAGGTATACTCCTCTTGATTTATGTTCAAATATTTCTTTGTTTATTACTTATGATGATTCTAGAATTGTTAGGGAGGCAGTGGATTCAAAGGATGGAAAAATATGGAAAAAGGCCATGGATGAACAAATGGTATCCTTGGACAAGAATGAGGCTTGGGATCTAGTGGAGTTACTAAATAGAATAAATCCCACTGGCAACAAATGAGTGTTTAAGAAGAAGTTGAATACAGAAGGAAAAGTGGAGAAATACAAAGCTCGGTTAGTAGCAAAAGGTTATTCTCAGGTAGAGGGAATTGACTTTGGTAAAAAAACAATCTCATATTTCCAAGTTAACTTATATTAGATTTCGTTTGTCTATTCCCGATACTTTTGATTTTGAACTAGAACATATGGATGTGAATAAAACATTCCTAAATGGGGATATGAAAGAAGAAATCTACATGAAGCAACCATAAGGATTTGCAGTAAAAGGAAAGAAAGAGTTGGTATGCAGGCTAAAAAAGTCCCTTTATGGGTTCAAACAATCACCAATTATGTGGTATAAAAAAATCGATACTTATATATTGGGACTTGGATTCACAAGGAGCAAAGTCGATCACTGTGTGTATTTCAAATTACTAGGTGATCATCTTATTTATTTGGTCTTATATGAGGATGATATGTTGTTGATAGGAAATGGCAAGGAAATTATCTAGGATGTCAAAACTTAGTTTTCCTCTAAGTTTGACATGAAATATCTTGGTGCGGCAAATTTTAAATTAGGCATGGAAATTAAATGAAATTGGGAAAACAAGAAACTATAGTTGATATAGAGAAAACATGTTGAGTCAATATTACATAGGTTTAATATGTAGGAATGTAAACCTGTCAAGGTTCCTATTCCTATAGTTGTAAAATTAGAAGCAAATCAATTTATGAAGACATGGGAAGAGGAAGAGGGCATGTCCCATGTTCCATATGCTAGTGTGGTTGGAAACTATTTGATGTATGAAATGGTTTGTACTAGACTGGACATTACACATGCAGTGGAAGTTTTGAATAGGTATATGTCAAAACCAAGGAAGGAGCATTAGGATGTTGTAAAGAGGGTTTTCAAGTATTTTTGTGGCACTACTACTTATGAATTGTGCTACCAAGGAAGACCAATATTGGACAGAATGTTAAACATACATGGCTTTGTTGATGCAGACTAGGCTGGAGATATAGATCGTGGAAGATCTACAAGTGGGTATGTGGATGAGAAAAAGACAGTCTATAGTGGCACTCTCAACTACACAATATAAATACATGGAATCCACTCATTAAAGAAAGGAAGAAGTATGGTTACAGAGATTGTGTTCATGTATTGGGTTGGTGCAACAAGCTGTAAGGATAGATGTTGATAGTTAGAGTGTAATCTTCCTAGTGAGGAACCCAACTTATCATTCTATGAAAACGTATATCGGTGTTCAGTATATTTTTTCATAGACATGGTTGAAAATAAGAAGGTGTTGTTGGTGAAGGTGGAAACTTTGTAGAATGTCACAGAATCATTAACAAAGTCTGTGAGCAATGAGAATTTCTCTTGGTGTAGATAATCAATGGACATTTTTTCCTTGGATTTTTTATCATGAAAACCTGTGACTCATGTACGCAAAAGAAACAACAAGTGGGAGAATGTTGGGTATGTAAATTATATTATTTGCATGATTGTGGGTCCCCTTATTAGGAGCTTTGTGGGTGGATCCCCCGAAATTTGTTTTGAGGGGATTTATTCGCCAAATGTTTCAGCGGTTTTTTTCCTTTGGTGGCTTTGTGATACATGGTATTTTAGCCCATGGTTTTCTAATTTTGGTTGATGAATTAAGGTTGTAATATAATCCAAGTCAATGGGTTAGGGGTTTTCTATATGTCATGGGATCATATATATATTGTATTTTAAACAATGAATTTAAAATAAGAATAGAATTAGAGGTGTAGCTCTAAAATAGGTTGTTGGTTTTCTCGGTTTGGATTTCCAGGGTAAATCTCTGTGTATATGTGTGATCGCAATTTTATTTATTTTATTTTATTTAAGAATATGTTTGTACATTGAATTATTGTAAAAGGTTTAAAAATTACATGTTGAATAGATCAAGATTCAATTTTAATAAAAATACGGTGAGCACAAAGACTAGGATGGATTCCTTTCATATCAATGTACTCCCATGCAAATGCATCGCCATTTTTCTACATTGATTTAATCAATTGGTATTTTTGAGAGGTTTATAATCTAGAATTGATGTTAAGTATCCTTCTTGGACTAATTTACACAGGTATATTGTGATAGTTTGATACAGTGTATAGAGAATAAGACATGGAATTGAATTGCAATGATAGAGTAGTTAATGGACAATTTTCTTGAGGATACTTGTCTAAGATATGACTAAAGGATGAAAAAATTGGATGTTGAAATGAGTAGGGATTGGTTACGAAATTGCTAATCAAAATATCTTCAATATTATCTTTAAAAGTTAGATCTTGGTCAAGTATGAGGAGTGGATAAAAAATCTCTTCATCGCTACCCTCATTTTCTATCCAAATAGGCATCCTATGATTTTTGGAGGTCTTGGTTGGAGTATATAAGGTGAGTTTCTTAGTGGAATCACTATGGGATATGGTCCTATCTTTGGATCTACAACCAATGTATGTATATATAATATCTAACCATGGCCAACTCAAAATAAATTGGTAAACTCCAAGGTTAGACTTGGATAAAGTAACATGAAATCTACCAAGAATTTCCAAGAATCCATGGAGATTACTATATTATCAAGTATCCCTTTAGGTTTAAGTTTAGATCGATCAACTAGATGAAGGGATATAGGAGTTTTTCGTAAACGAGATAGTGAAAGTTTCTCCATGGTTTCTTTAGTCACGACATTGATGGCAGTCCCTAAGTCAATTAAGGTGTTAGGAATAAGATTGTTGTTGATGTGAACATCCAATATGGGGCTTCCTAGGTCAATATATTTGATCATAAAAATATTCCCAAGTATCAATTCAATGAGCTAATTGATAACATGAATAGTTTGGGGATCTTTATTCTTCCTAGTAGGTTTCCTAAAACATAATTACTAGACAAATTTGGCTTATATAGGGACATATTTGATTATATGGTATAAGGGAATTTTTACACACACACCTTGTACCTCCCCCGAGAAATCAAACTCAAGTTGATTAAGTGGCTTATATAAGTTTAACATCTCCAAATAGGTAGGAAGTGATGTCACTAGAGGGTTGTAGTTGGTCTGAGGTTCCCAGGGAATTAACTCGTACTACTATGTGAGTATGATAATCATGACCAATAGAATTAGTAGCATGGTTATCTGTAAGGAATTGTACTCCTTCATCATATTTTCTAAGATGATTGGGAAGTCATATTATTAACAATTCTTTGCGATCATTGATGAATATCATGATTTTCCATAGGGGAGATAAAATAAGTGGGAAGATTAGGCAACTTAGCATTGCAAGTGGTCTGAGTCACTTTATTGTTCAGGTTAGGAATGGCTTGTGCAAGAATTTAAGGAGGTAGATTTGAAGGTATTTTTACTTTATTTTTTTTGTTGGGGAAATTGTGGATGTCATCATTATACATATTGTTGGGTTGTTTTTTGTGGCATGTTTCCAAAGGGAGTCCCACACCAACCTTTTTTCCAAGGTTTTCTTTGATCTCGCTAAGGACCCCATTATTTCCATGGAATAGGTGGGTACCAAGTCTGATGGAGAGTCTTATCCCAAGATGAAGAAAAATACGGAAATGGATCTTGTACCATATATAGTGGTTGAGGATGCCATGGTCACTTCTGACCAACAAAAAAAATAATTGTTTTATTTATTCACTAGCTCCCTGGTATACTACTTCCATCTTGGATGATGAAGGGAAGTTACCAATTGCATGGTTTTACTCACAAATGGAACAAGGTTCTATGATTTTCAAGGGGAATCACTTTAGAAGATGATGTTTCTTGTTAGCTTGCAGTATGTTCATCTACAAAGTAAGGGAACTAAGAATATTAGTCTTGAAATATTCCATCAAATTTACAATTTCAGCTTCGATGACTCCTCCCCTAGATGATTTAGTAACTCTAGAAACTATGTCCCTATGTCCTTTTCCATGCCTTGCATTTCCTTGTGAGAAAAACTTACATAACTTGAAAATTTCCTCATAAGATAGATAGGAAAAATCCCCTACTCACATTACATTCAATAAGTCAATGCACTCATCTCAAACCCCTCTTAAGAGAATAAGACAAAGAGTTTCTTGGTCCAACCTATGTTGTTTTGATCTCTGAATATTTTATTGAAATCTTTTGACATAGTCTTCATGGGTCTTTCATCTTCCTTTTGTGTCATTTTGAAAATGTATTCTTATAAATATCTAGATTTACCGTAATCATGGTACTTTTACAGAAAATCTTGTTTCATTTCTTCCCATGTTCAAATGGCATCTCCTCCCAGCACCATGAACCAATGAAGTGTTACATCCTTGAGGGTGATAAGAAATAATTTTATTTATGAACATCTGAACAACACTCCTAGATTTGACATGGCACGTCAAATTCAAAGAGGAAAATGTATAGATCTTCATTGGAAAGGCCATGAAATTTTGGTAAAACAAAAGGTGGAATATTCTTCATTTCGACCATTCCCCCATAAACTTGAATTGGTAATTCAAAAGTCACGGGGTCTTGTTTCTTGGAGGTTTTTCATAATTATTCATCCATGTTGTTCAAAGGATTATTGCTCTAAATATTTGGTCCACCTTTTCCTGTAGATTATTCAAAAGGAGAAAATTATATAGAAAACTTTGGTTCTTGAACTATATTTCCTATTTTGTTCTTATAGTTTCTGCAATAGAAACTACAAGTTCAAAATTAGTTTTGAAATTGACTCCAAGATTGACTTCCATAGTATTAGATTCTACAAATTTCCTCCCAAGAGTTGGTTGGGATCCACAGTTTAGCCCTGCGCTTCATCCTTTTACCAATTTTCATGCCAATGTGTTAGTTATTGGAGTGGTTCTTACGACACCACAAAATCATCCTTTGTAATATCTAAGTCGATTCATGCTTCTTATATGTTCTACCACTAATGTAGGACAATACATATGAAATACAATGGAGGGTACTATGAACAATTCCCTGAGTTAATCCCCTTACTATGTGTCTTCCTAGATTAGTGCAAAGAGAAAATATTTTTTTAAACCTTTGGCATCTCCCCAGCAACGATGCAAAAAATGACAGTTCATGTAAACACCTTAATAATAATAGTGGCAGTGGCTAAGTTACTTGTGCATTTACTTTGTCAAGCCAAGATTCAAATGCTTGTGAGATGCCTTACATTGTATGTGCGGGTCTTAGAAGTCATCTTTATCACTGATTTGTATGATGCTTCTACTTGATAAGAAGTGAAAGTAACTAACTATTGTTTTAAAGATACTTGTCATCTAAATATATCTATAGAAAAATTAT
Source organism: Picea sitchensis (assembly GCA_010110895.2). Classification (NCBI taxonomy): domain Eukaryota; kingdom Viridiplantae; phylum Streptophyta; class Pinopsida; order Pinales; family Pinaceae; genus Picea; species Picea sitchensis. The sequence continues at coordinate 172,483 of SNQJ01S0001773.1, read as the reverse complement.
ACTCATAATTCGACCATGATAATTCATCATCCACTATATTTTTACAAAACTTCACACACACTTGCATGATTAAACAAACTTATACAGTGCTGGGAAATTCTAAAGAGTAAACTAAATATAAGAATCTAAACTTTAGAGTTTAATCTATAAATTACAAATACTTGGATAGAAGATTAATCTTCAAGAATATAAGCTTAGAAACTAAACTACATAATTACAATTTTGATGTAAGGTACCAAATGGAAATATTCAAAGAAAGAGCACAAATATTATCAAAATAGTTAGCAGAAAGAAACAAAACAACAATCACAATGATCATTTGGGGAAAAAATATGATACCTTTATTAATCTAAAAACAATGTTAACTTGTCTCTTCGAGGTGGCAACCTCCAATAGAGTAGAGCTTGAATTACAAATGATTCAAAAAGACAAATTTTACAATACTTTCTACCTCTATATATACTACTTATATTTTCTTAGGAACATTCTAGAGGAGGAAATTTCTAGAGGTAGAACCTTCTAGTAAGTCTTCCTACAAATAGAACCTTCTAGTGTAGTCTTCCTACAACCTGTTCACATTATTACATATGTCTTATTTACTAATGATGGCCTTTATTACATAGAAATACATAGTATCTATCTACTTTAGGGGTTAGGAAGGTTAGGACCCAACATTCCTTCCCCTTTGGGCCCTTTAAAGAAAAACCTTGTCCTCAAGGCTTGAGATGTGGGAATTGTTGCAGAATGGTGGTTGGATCCCATGTGGAGTACTCAGGCTATGTATCCTTCCACTATATTAAAACTTCCTAAATGGTGTGATGATGGAGACGATGCTTTTAATGGGTCAGGACATCTTATGGTTGCAACCAAATAAAACCTTATTCATTCAATTCAAGGAGACTAATTTGAATATGGCACTTGGATCAAATCACTTTCTTTAAGCATGAAACATGAAAAACTCGATGGAGCTTAGAGTGATTGGAAGGGGATAATTTCTAATCTATGGGCCCAATGTGTTTGATGATTGTATAGGGTCCATAGAACTTTAAATCCATCTCCTAGAAGTGATATTCTCTAAGGGAAGTTTGCTTATATGGTTTTAAAAGAAGAAACACATGATCACCTTCAACAAAATGGTGTTTGTAATAGCATTGATCAACTTGTTGCATCATACAATTATGAGCCATGAACAAATTATCTTTGAGAGTGTGTAGAGTGTAAGGTAAAACTATAAGGGCTCTATCCAACTCTTGGTACTTGGAGACATCGGGAAGGTAAGAAAATATGAAGGGGGGATTTTGACCAGAGGCCACCTCAAAGGAATTCATGTGAGTGGTACCATGGTAAGTTGTATTGTACCACCATTCTAGGTACTTGTTGAAAACTTTGGTTTGAACTTCAGTATGGGGATGATAGGCAGTGTTGAGATGTAATTGGTTTCCCTAGATATTGAACAATTCGTGCCAAAAGTTACTTGTGAAAGTTGGATCATGATCTGAGAAAATAGCTTGTGGAATTACATGTAGTTTGAAGATATTGTCCATGAAAATTGAACCATTTTGGAAGCTTTAAATGGGTGTTGGAGGGAACATAAATGAGAATACTTGGAAGATCTATCAGCCACAATCATGATGACTAATTTATTTCCAGATTTAGGTAATCTGATGATGAAGTCCATATGAATATATTTCATAGGGAGAGGTTGTAGTGTGCCTAGAATTTTGACTTTTTATCATGTTGGAACACAAATAATTTTGAGCGTTTTCCCCTTAGAAATAAAATTTTTTACCCAAATAAGAAAAAAACGTAGAAAGTTGCCTTTTTTAAATTAAATCCATTAGTTTTTATCTATCGATAAGGTGCTCACAATACCGATCATCGATGAGCTAATCCAATGTGATCGAACGGTCCTAATGATCTCTAAAATATAGAAGTTGCTTGAGTTTTAAAANAGAAAGTTGCCTTTTTTAAATTAAATCCATTAGTTTTTATCTATCGATAAGGTGCTCACAATACCGATCATCGATGAGCTAATCCAATGTGATCGAACGGTCCTAATGATCTCTAAAATATAGAAGTTGCTTGAGTTTTAAAACGAAATCTTTAACGGTTGTTTCAGAGCTTCGCGCTTCGGTTATTTCGACAAATCTAAACTAAAAAAACCTCAAAACTCCAAATCCCGAAGGTAACCATTCACGATAAATCCTAAAGGACTTGCAGACAAGTCATAGGATATGTGTCGTTTAAAATTATGTTCTTGAGTTAACACGTGGCACCTATTTTTGACATTTACATCAGATGATTTACACGTTTTCAAGTGACACATGGCACCTCTCTTTTCTTGACATGTCATAAAAAATGACGTCATCTCTGCCACGTCACTCAGGGATATCGCCTTTCAGGATTTTTAGCAAAGAGCTAGTTCACAAACCTCTGAAGCATCTAAGTGTCCAAGTAAAGTAATTACAAAACGTAAAAAGTTCTTTAAAGAGTTAATAAAGTAGTTAACAACTTTAATTAATCATGATTAAGTGTTAATTAATCACTTCGTAGTTTCGGGCTTCAGAAAAATCATCTTGTGTTATATTCAAAACTTCTAAAGTCTGAAATTTAGAAATAATTAAAGTTAATACAAGGTTTTAAAACATGATTAATTAAAACCTAAAAGTGATTAGTAGAATATTAACTCCTCCGTGAACTCGGACTTCGGAAGATTTTCTCTCTGTCACATTCAAAACCTCTGAAACGTTGAACCATCGAATTGTTAATGACATTTATGATTGGCTAAAATTTAACTTTATGAATAACTATTGTGATTTTCCAAATGATAAATTCCATTAGACCCTTTAATAATATCTCTATAAATAGATCTATATGAAGACCAATGGACTTTATGAATAAATCTCTTCAAATTTTACCATTTGCAATTAACAGTTTTTTTCAGTAAAGGG